>JAADYS010000326.1:0-18022 GCA_012931995.1 Fusarium albosuccineum | reverse complement strand
TTATAGTAGAATGATACCTAAACCTAGATAGATAGAAGCCATTGCGGTCGACATTGCGCAGGACGGTAGGGTCGCGCATGGCGGCCGTCAGCATGGGGTCGTAGACTTCCTCCTGGATGAAGAAGTGGTCCTCACCCGTGACGCCGCGTCGTGCGTTGGTGATCTAGGGCAAGGGTTTAGAGGAAGATGAGGACAAGGGACGGGAGGTGGTGATGTGTGCTTACCCTAGACAATTTGGCAATGGAGACAACGGGCTTCTTCAATAAAACGCCGCGGTAGAAGATGCGCTTGAATCGGCCGGTGTGCCGCTTGTAAGCGTTGACGAGGTCGACTGCCAAGTCCTCAGGGTCTCGGCTTTCAGGAAAGGAACGGTAGGAGCTATGCAGCTTCTCCGTGGCGGACTCAAAAAGAGATATGTAGATTACCTCGGTGTTGGTTTGAGTGTCCATGTTCATGTATGGTGGGAGGTATATGTGTCACGTGTGCTTGATTGTAGGTTGAAGGTGGACTTTTGGAGAGAGGCAATTCAACAATGCAGGAGATGGTTCGCATCATGCAAGGCGACGACGGTCGAGATATAAAAATGCAGTGAAAGTGAGTGGCTATAGAGAAACAGCATCTTTGGCTGTCCTTGCGTAGAAAGAGGACAATGTGTGTGGTTGTGGACATTCGAAGTGCGCCGTAGAGGAGAAAAAAGGACATGTCTAGAGACGCGGACAAATGGCGGAAAGGATCAGGAATATGCTAGACTTAAAGCCGCAAAGGGGAATCAATCCACGGGGGATCGATGCATGGGAACAAATCCACGAATCCATAGGTGGGAGTAAATCCATAGGGAATACATCCGTGCGGAGTAAGTCCATGGGGAATGCATCCATAGCTGCCTGGCTATAGAGATCCATTATAAGGCAAAGGGGGCAGAAATCCATTGTTACAATCCCTGGGATTGAAGGTGTTTGGGCTCAGTCCCTACAGCTGAGTCTAGACTGAAGCGGGAGGCAGGGGAACAAGCCAGTTGATTAGTTGGGCAATTGATGCTCAGGGGGCCTCCCGCGAACGACGTCATTTCTGCGCGGCTGGAGACAAAACGATCCAGAATGTGATCCCCCAAACACAATCTGACAGAGGTGGGGGAACGGGATCGGGAGCTAGAGATGCAGCACTAACTCCAATTGCTACCCTCTAAGTGTCAAACTGTTAGTGGGGGACTTGTCCAAAATCCTCGTTTCTCCTTGTCTTTCACTTCGCGACACGGAAAAGTAATAGTTGATCCCATCGAGTTTCAATGTCAATCCCATTCTCCCCTTCCCCTCTGGCGACCATGGCGAGTGGCTCCGCTCAGTCGCTGCGGCGGGGATCCGCGAGGACTCGGATTGAGCCTTCGAGTGAGCCCATCCGCTAGACTGAGGTTTTGTCTGTGGCTACAGACAAATCGAGAAACCGTCCAAATAAAGCCAACACACCCACCCCCAGCGCCGTCGACCTTCCATTCTTCAACCTTTTGCCTGTGTATATATATTTTCGAGATCGAAACCTCCGCTTCTTGTGTTTTCTCGAGTCTGCATGGCCAAAGATGCCCAGGCCAACAATTCGTAATGGGTATGAAGAGGTAAGTCCCCCCTGTCGCAGCCCGGTTCGCATGGATTCGCAACGGCCAATTCCGCCCGCACCCCAACGCTGACCCTCCTCTCAGTCCTTGCCGCTTCAATTCTTTCTGCAATTCCAGACGACAGGTGATCGCTTCCTCGCCCTGAGCGAGGATCAATGGAGCACCGCGAATCATGAGCAGGCTGCCAGCGATCACATCAACAAGTTCCAGCATCAATTCCAGGACCCAGGGGTCGCTGGCCATTGCCATGTACGCTCCCTCAGTCACAGCTGACAACCCCGATTTGCCTCTGGCTAACCATCCGTTTCGTCGCAGGAGCGCCCATTCGAAGAGCTCGTCGCCAGATTCCAGAACCATGGCCCCGCCGAGGCCAAGCGCCACGCCGCATCTTCAGTCAAGGTCATTCATGGCTCTGCGCCCAAGCCTGTTCATCGCTCGGCCTTGATCACACCTCCCGAACCCTGCCCATCGCTTGAGAGCGATCACAGCGGTAGCAGCGATGGGCGAGACGCTTCCAATGCCTCACTCGCGCCGGGATACGCTTCCGCAACGCCCACAGCCCCGAAACGTCCGTCACGACAGCCCGACCCGCCCATATTTGCTTATATCCGACAAGTCCTGGCGTCGGATCCGTCCTTTGCAGAGGGGGTCATCTCTGCCGTAAGCCAGCTACCGAACGACAGACGCAGCCTCCTCTTTGAACCCGAAACCGAATGTGTCGATGGCTCGTCGTCTGGGCCCTCGAAGTCATCCGAAAGACCGTCTAAGAAGCGCCGGAGGTCGGGGAATAACTCAAATGGGAGCGGCGGCGGCGGCGGCGATTCACCGGGCGGGAGTGGAGGTGCCGGAGGTGGTACCGGAGATGGCGACGGGGCGGAACGGGGAGGCAGCGGGGGAGTTGACGGCACGCCCTCTAACAAGAAACGAAACAAGGACAAGAAGCGCCGCTGGATCTGTCCTTATTGCCTCGCATACCCCGAGATCCACGAAATCGCTTTTTTTAGTCACTGTTCGCCTGGGAACATGACCGAGGTGCATCTCTGGAGGTCCCATCTTGACAAACACCATTCCCCAAAAGCAAAGAACGCCGACCCCAACGCAAAGGGAAATGCAAGGTTCTACATGGACCTCGAACAATTGGGCGCCGTCATCGAAAAGATCAACTCGTACAAGGAGCGTCCCCGTCAATTGGCAAAGTGGATCTCTTATTGGAAGGCCCTCTTCATCGACGTCTGGCGCATCATGTTTCCCAAAGAGCGATTTTCCCATTTCAGGGAGCCTGTATCTCCTTGTATGTTCTCAATCCATCAACAAACATTTGTTTGCTAACCCTCTCACAGTTCACCTAGACGGCGACGAGATCGCTAATCTCGGCCAACACCTTAGCCAACAGGCCGAGATGCTGGTGGGGCCCATGTATGATGCCAGAGCCGAGGAAGCAGTCAAGTCCAAGGCTATTGCATCGAGAGATGATTTCCGCCCGACCGCAGAAGAAACCAAGGACATCATGTCAAAAGCCATCGCCATCGTCTTGCTCAACTCGCCAGCTGCTACCGGGGCCACCCAATGGCTCGCCCGTGCTTCTCCTCAGACGCTAGAAGCTGCTGTGGGACAGTATGGAGACGACTCCGAACCCCGACCAAAGGCAGATGTGGCCACCCCGTGCGGCGTGCCGACTGGGGCCGATGATGACGGGCCCGCAACACCATCCAAGTCGGTAACAGTGCCCGGAACGCCCGAGCTCGCCGCCACCGGCCCGAGTGCTGCACAAGCGGCCCTTCCCGTCTTGCCCACAGTCTCGGTACCATTGTTCCCCAACGGGACTCGAGTGGACTTGTCCCCGATCAACCCAGACCCATCTCAGACCAACAATCAAGTGGGACAGCTTACTCTGCCGCCGACATTCTACGTAGCAAAGACGAGCCCAATACCGCTGCCGCCTCTGTCGATGGCTTCGGTCACGGACACCCCAGGCACGCCCGCGAGCGTCCCTCAGCCGGGCACGTACCACACGCAGGATACCAATTGGCAACCATCAGTTCAGCTGCCGTTAGTTCCAGGCATTTCCATGCAAGCGATTCAAGAGAAACCGTTGAGTCAAGAGGAATGGGATTTACAACATGTTGGACAAGCCTTGGCAGAAATGTAGATCATGTCATCAAGGCGGGCCATTGACCAGCGATTGTTTTGTCTAGCCTATATATGAGCACTGCATATTTCGAGAAGGACATACAGAACTCTTATGCGTCATATTGTAGCTAAACTATCTAAGCATGTTTTCTTTTTTGGGCGATTGATGCCGCAGACTTTGGTACCCAACTCTCATGGGTACCACTGGAAACATAGCACGTGATCCCAACCCTGCGGGGTTTAGTCCACAGTTAGTTAGGTATCTACGATTTCCCTGTTGGGAACATTCGTTTCTTCCAACATCAAACGCTCCCTTACTTGATCATCATCACAGCCCTCGCGATATCTTGGCAAGCCAGTTCCATGGGCATTCTATGACACCGAAACACAAATTCTGCGTGTCCTTGCCAGCTCCCATCCAAGATGTTGCCGAGCACTCTGTTCAGCGTGTACCAGCAGTACAAGAAAGACACTGACTCGGTGGCTTCTTGGCTCGCTTCGACAGCAAAGGCATGCGGCTACTCCTCAGACCTACTGAATTCGACTGTCAGCCAGCCCAAGGTCGCCGGTCGCTTAAAGGGCAAGGCTAGGAAGGAAGCAAAGAAGCAACAGATCCCCCCCCAACAGAACACTCCCAAGTACATCATCGCCATCAAGGACTTCATTCCCCTGGCTGAGTACATTTGTGCCTGCACCAAGCCCGTCATATCCGTCCCCGTCTCTTTCACCGAGACCATCAATCGAGTTATCCATGTTCGGGCTGGCTTTGGGGCTCAGCTGGCGGAGGAGGGTGCAGTGCCTAATGCCAAGGCAGATGCCACTCACTCCTTTTTCGTTGGAGTCTTGGAAAAGGTCAGAGAGGTCCTGAGACCTCGCATGCCCGCTGAAACTCCTCCATTCGTCCCATTCGAGGATTCTGGTAACAAATTCGACCCGCTCCACGTCTACGAACCCTCCCAGGAGTTCCTGGACGCGCCTGATATTGTGCGACCCCAGAATGCAAAGGGCGATAGTACCACTTATGAGGCTGAGCCCCAAAAGACCATGGAGGATGCCATGATGGCTTACATGCTCATGTACCAGGATCTCGACAAGATCCGGGGTCGCATCTCGTCGATTTGGTTAAGCTATCAGGATGGATACGTTGATGTGGCAAGCGCCGCTATCGTAACCAATACGGGCATCGACCTGGCGCGCAACCTTATGGACCAGATCCTTCCAATCTTCGCGGATCATGGCGGCGCTCTCAGGATTGGGCAACAGTTTTCCCTCTGGTGTGCCATTCAAGAAGGGTTTGATCCCGAAGACATCCTAACATGGGGTCCGGATGGAGCAAATGAGGAGGTTTACGATGTTGCGGACAAAACTTACTTCAACGCCAGCCTGCTAATTAGCTCCCTTGTTAAGTGTCTATCTCCAAAAGACGTTCCGCTCTATCAAGAGGGGATGTTTGGTACCTACGACCCTAAGGAGGATCGAAGCACCATGGGAGGACGAGCCAAGTTCAACGAGGACCAAATCATTCTGTCCGAATTCTTTACCGAAGCTGCCATCCTTGCTCGGCTCGTGCCAGGTTATCCAGTCGAGGATGAATTTACCCGCGGACTTCGAGAGGTGGACAGGACTGGGGAGATGCCTTTCTACCTTGTCTTTGCCGGCCAGATTCTATTGGACATCCATCACATCATCAGAGACGGCGCATATGATGCTTTCGAAACCTTGTCCACCCAAACCACAACAATGGATAACGACCTCCAGCGTCATATCGACTTTCATAAGGATTTGAAGAGTGACACCTGGCCCGCTTCAAATGACCGTGCTCTCCGAGACTTTCAGAAGACCATCAAGTGGCTGGGCCAAGACCCTGTCTTCAATGCCAAACAGAAAATCGCCCAAAAACTCAGACAGCCAATTACTGAGGCTGAGAGGCACAGGGTGCTTGTTCACTCTCCTATAATCTGCGGCCTTTTGTTGTATCATTTCCGTGCCGGGATGTATGACATTGGCCTCGCTGTTGCAAACGCCTGGGGGTCCCTCACCTATTCAGCACACCTGTACAACGCCCTCCAACACGAAAATCTTATGGTTGGTCGATGGGAGGACATGGATGTTGCTTACAGTCTGTTGGGAACTTCAAGCTTTTTCGTCGGTGATCCGCCAACCAACAAAGAAGACTACTATAAACGATTCCTGCTGCAAATGGGCTACTCTGCCTCGACATTTGCCAACATCAAGGGCCGCCGGTCGAACAAGAAACACCAGAACCTTGCTTCACGCGCCGGGCCGCGTCGCATCAAGGAAGGGGCTCCCGTATCATACATGTTCATTGAAAGATATTACAAAAAATCAGGTCAGGTCGACCTGTCCCCTGAGCATGTCGACGAGATTGTCTCCCGCAGCAGGTTTCAGGAAGAAAAAGCATTCGACGAAGAGGACCTCGTGACGCTGAGCTTGATTGACGACCCCAAAGAATTAAAAAGGAAGCGGCAGTTGAAGCAGCGCAAGAAGGCAGTTGACGGGGCACAGCTAGCGCCAGAAGAACTACTGAGGTCACTCGCCCTGGCTCTAGGAGCGGAAACGCTCGAGTTCTCATTCCCGTATTTGATCTTGCATCGGATGGCCTGGGTTCTATTGCGGGCAATCAAGGAGGAATGCGATCCGATTCTAAGGCAACTGTACACTCCAGCTTATCTTGAAAGGGAGAGTGAGCTGCCATTCATGGTCGGATACATTTTTATGGCTGCGGTGGAGAATCCAGATGGCAAGGGAGATGAACTCTTGCGAGAAGCGGCTGACGCGGTCAATGGCATGATAGCGGTCGATGTGGGCCGTTTTGTACTCAAGATGGGACGTCAGCTATATGATCTTCGTGTAGAGATCGAGGATGACGAAAACGAGGGCAGCAGCTGAGGTAGCAAGAATTGGCGGGGTGATAGGCAGGAGAGGAAGCTTCCTCCTCCGTGCGCTGATGGAAATCAGATGGGTTTCTTAGTCTATAGGGTTTAAAATCGTGTCTGTGATAGATGATTGCACAACATGTCGATCGCCCACAACTCAAGATGAAGGAATGTTAGAGCTTCGAAAGAGTTAGAGGAACACGGGCGGATTTTAGGGCGGGCTTGCTTGCAGGAACTGCCGGGCAATGAGGAGCACGAAGCCGGATTAAAGTGACGAAGAGGGCGATGGTATTCATGATCTCCAAAGCTCCCATTTCTTAAAGGCAAAAAGAAATACTTGGACGTAAAGCTGAGATGGATTCGCACACTGGCAAAAAGAGTGGTTCCGCCCGGGATTGAACCGGGGACCTTCTCGGTGTTAACGAGATGCCATAACCAACTAGACCACGGAACCGAAGCTGCTGATTGGTTGAGAATACGATTTGCAAGTTGGGATCACGAATGTTCCTGTGTGCCGAAGTGTTCACCCAAGTTCAAGTATCATCCAGATTTATTATGCCATGAATATTATGCATTGCCAATATCTACTCGTGCAGGTCATTTTGTGTAACTCATATCACGTCAAATTACATTCCAAACCATTCCCACCATTCCCCTCTAACGCCAGAGCATAACAGCCAGCACTAGCGGCATGGCGTAGGCGAAGGCCTTGTTCACGATGGAACTGTGGCCAGCCATGTTTGAGTCGCCATTGCCTGTCGAGAATCCAGTGCTGGAGGGAGAAGCTGATCCGGACTCCGATCCAGAGTCAGAACCCGAGCCAGACCCCGATCCCGATCCGGAGCCGGAGCCAGAGCCGGAACCAGAGTCACCTGATCCCTTACCATCCGACTTTCCATCACCGCTGTCGCCCGACTTGCCATCGCCGTCACTGCTTCCATCTCCAGAGCTTCCAGTTTCCTTACTTCCACCGGCAGAGCGCGTCCCGCTGGCATTCGACAGACCCGAGTTGCTCGCATCCTGGATCCTGGCACCGGCAATGGTGAGCTCCACGGGCTGGTCGCCGCACTCTTGCACCATGTCAATCTTGGGCTTATCCGACGTCTCGAGCGCGTTGCTCGAGACATCCTGGAACTGGCCATCGGTGCTGGTGAGCTTCTGCTCAAAGACGTTGTCGCCGTCGACGAGCATCTTGAGACTGCAGTCGTTCTCGGGCAGACGCAGATGCACTGCGAGCTTGCTATCGGAGCCGCTAGCGTCTCCGACTCTGATGGAGGCGACGATCTTGACGAGCTTGTTCTCGGGAATGTCGAGTGGCTTTTCGACCTTGATGCTGAAAGATGCCTGTCCGTTCTCTGGGGCCTTCAAGAGACTGATGTGTTGTTAGTAAGCAGTCGAGCTAGACTTGGGTACCGAGACTCACATTGCTGGCTCTCCATCGACCGTGATCTTTTCAGCATTTTCCACAGGTTCGGCGTCGTCAAGGTCGAGTGGAATAGCTTCGAGGGTGCTGGTCGCAGTGGGGCTGGGTAGAGTCGTGAACCCATCGGCAGTTCCAGTCTCATCAGATTCGGTTCCTGTAGCGGTCTCTGTTGGCTCATCGGTCTCGGGGCTCGATCTATCATCGGTCGCCTCACCAGTAGGTTCATCCGTTCCCGTCTCCTCGGCGCTTCCATCGTCATCGGTTGCTGTGGCTTCTCCGTCATCGGTCGCTGTAGCTTTATCGTCTGCGGTTTCAGTGGGTTCATCGTCAGCCTCGGTGGTCTCAGGTGAAGGCGCATCTGTCGAGTCATCGGCAGTTGCTGTGGGTTCATCGGTCTCGGGCGTCGCTTCATCGGTCGGCTCACCAGTGGGTTCATCCGTTGCCTCCTCAGTGGGTGCGGCATCCTCACCAGTCGCTGTAGGCTCATCGCCGGAATCCGTCGCGTCTTCAGTTGGCTCAGCGCCAGTGTCGGTGGGTTCGTCGACAGAGTCAGACTCGGTAGGCTCGTCTGATGTATCTGTTGGCTCTGCTGGAGCTTCTGTCGAGTCCCCAGAGTCGTCTGTTGGTTCCTCCGCATCGGCAGCTGTGGTCCCAGGCTCATCTCCTCCCTGTGTATCTTCTGGGTCTTCATGCTCGTCGGTGGGGGTATCGGATCCGTCATCAGTCGGTGTGGGATCTGCCACTACATCGGTTGGGGAAGGCTCTTCATCTCCGCCTGTTGGTGCATCATCGGGCTCCGTTAGCGGTACTGTTGCTTCATCGGTCGCGGGCGCCTGAGAGTCCGGCTCCTGCGTGTCTGGTTCCTCGGCTGGCGTGGTCACGTCCGCTGGGGCCTCGGAAGGCACCGTTGGGTCCTCGACAGCCGTGGGAGACTCCTCAGGAGGGTCTTCAGGTACCGGAGTGTCTGGGAGTGGTTGCTCACTGTCGCCGGTTGGCTCTGGCTGATCCGGCTGCGTTACGGGCAGGTCATCGCCACCTGTATCTGATCCATCGCCCGTGGCCGCTGGAGTGCCATCGTCTGCGGGCACTTCTGTCGTTTGGGCCAGGCCATGTACGGCGAGAAGACCCAAGATCAGCCCACTCGAGATACGCATTGTGTCTGGTGGGATTTGTATGTGAAAGATTGCTGTGATACAGCTGCAAATGTGACAATGTCTCTTGAGTTGCTACCAACTTCTCACCCGGTCGAGATCCTGTTTATTTATATACCATTCTCTTGCTCTTCCCTTGCTCTCGCAAACCCCGCTCCAGGGCGGTGGTTTGTTGGCAGCGTGAGGCTTAGAGCTGAAAAAAGCTGGCCTCTCCGAGCTGAAGCGGCACACGTCTAGTGCGAACTGTGAGTTGTGGGATGTCAGCCACAGTGGATTGGGCGGATACCGCAGCAGCGGGCTGGGACTCACCAAGGATGAGAGGTCCCCGATGCCTGCTGGTGCGACCTCAGGGACGGGCTGCCGCAGCATTGATGCAGGCTGGCCAGGGAGGTTGACATGTCCACCACCAACCTCACACATTCACCACGGCAATGACGCCGCGGCACGGTCTGGCCCATACCGCCGGGCTGGGCATGGCCATTAGTCTGGCGGACTCCTGCCTGATGGCGCACGCCACTAGGCTGCGCATATCGCTAGTCTTTGACCCAAAGCAAGCCACGTCAATGGGTGAGTCCCTCCTCGCCGCATTTCGACGGATGTTGCAAAATGGCTTGAAGCAAGAGGCCTTGTCAAAACAAATCAGCCTGGTGCTAACGCGTACTGTGTTGGAACAAAGCGGTCTGGTCTTTTTTTACTGCTTTAGGCTCCAGGCTTGTGATGCCGCCTGTTCCTAGCTCACCGGTAGAGGTACTCTAGGCTTAGAGGACGGGTACTCAGAATAGAGTTGGAGCCGCAACCTCCATAGGGCTCGGTTAAGCTTAATGCGTCTAGTTTCTGTACCTATTGATTCCATCCGGCAGAGCGTCCATTGGTCCGCCAAGCGAGCTCCAGCGACCTGGAGGCCTGCACTTCTCTTGAACGGCCATTCAACCGACCGTCATCATGACAGGAATTCGGGTAGCCCTGGATAGACCCAGTGAATCGCCGTTCATTTTAGCCAATTCCGTACCTGAAAAGAACAATATTCTTGCCTTGAATGGTAAATAAATACAAAGTAGCCACACCTGACAAGGGCGGGTCTACCAGCGCCAGAGAGCGCTATTTGCAAGACAGTGCTCATAACATGTAAGCACAATTAGACAGCTGACCGCCATGTTTCAATATTGGCTGTCGATTCAGCACGCAATTGGAATAATATTGCGCCCGTCTTTGTTGATGCTGCGCATGCTGTTGCCCAGGAAATCACAGCAGATTATCCGGCGACCTCTACCCCTGCTGGCCGGTCGTCAACTAGCCGGTTTGCGCTTTTGCCTCATCAAGCAGGGCTTCCACAGTGACAAAGAAAGCTCTTTGTGGTCTTCGACAGTAGTCATCAACTCTTAGGTTCCTCTCTACGCGGTAAGCATAACCTTCACTTGTGAGCGCTTAAGCCGGGCATTGTTCTTAAGAATATCCGACTGGACATGTGAGGCCAGTGTGCAAACTACCTTGGCCTGGTGTTAGTGTACTCACAAGGTAAGCCAAAGTCTCTATCCAGATACGGTTTGAAACGTGTTGTTCTTGTTTACTACAGCACGATATGTAATAGCCAAGCTAACGCTTAGCCTCCAGACTAGCTGGGAAGAATATTGTAACCATGACAAGCTTCGGAAACCCCAGGTTAACCAGCCAAAGCAGAAGCCCGCACCACAATAGCTATCGCTGAAATAGGCAGCCCGGAAGTTCTTAAGAGAACAACTTGATCCTCGTAATCATGCAAGGTTGCGCTTGCTCTCTTCGTAATCGCTGGTACCATGCTCCGGGTCGGCATCCTTGAAATCTTCCTCCTTGCACAGTGAACCCGCGTTATACTTTCCATTCGGACCGTCAACGCCCTTGAAGTCTCTCTTGTCGTTCGCGAGCAGCATATTCTCGGCAGCTTCGGGAAGCCAGCCATTGATAAAGTCGCCATGCGAGCAAAACGAATTGCCACAGGCCAGCTCGAGCGGGGCGGGACCATCCCAACCGTCCGGGAAGATGTCACGGAGGTCGTAGCGAATGCTGAAGCGTAGCTGTGGCATCCGCTTCATACCAGCTGGGCACCGGTTTTCCGGCCGAAAGGTCTCGGTCCAGTGCTGAGTGCCCGAATATGCAGACTCCAATGTCTCCTCGTTGACGCAGTCATGGAAGAGTAGGAGGGTTTGAAGACGGCCGCAACCCTTGGTGGGGAAAGCTGCAACGTCCTTGGTCTCTTCGGATCCTCCATACTCGCAGAACCACTGGATGCCAGCAAGGGGATCGACGCCATCCGGAGAGGTTGCACTGGCGTTGCCGACGACGACCTTGAAGTTTTGGGGGATGGCTACCTCCGCTTTGTCGATTTGTTTGTAGTAGGCGCTGAACCTGCTGATGGGAACTGTAATGAAGTCGCTACCGTTCTTGGCAAACAGCGTTGGGACCCCTAGGAATGGTTAGATCTGATAGAAGATGATCAAGTTCGACTTACAGTAGGACGAGTAGTCATTGGGGTTTTCGGCAGTAGAGCAACCGGCTTGAAGCTCCTCGGATGTGGTGGTGTTGGCCGTGACAGCATCTGACCCAAAGAAACTGTGCATATGGCTGTTGTACTGGCCTGGCACTACGATAGGGTCAATGTTCTTCAGCATGAACCGTGAGGCGTTGGTAACAGTGTAGGCGCTGGCGACGCCGAGGCCGGCAACGACCGGGAAAAAAGAAGTTTTCATCTTGAACGAAGAGCAAAGAATTGAACGACAGTATAAAATGAGTGACTGAAAAAACAACGGAAAAGAATGAACAAGGACGGCTGAGTTGGGACAATCCCGTAACAAGATGGATTGACTTGGTGTATATAGATACCTGATGGCAACTCGGCATCTCTGGATATTGAAGCCCCTTTCCCCCGCGTTCATAAGCTCGGTCTCGCTTCAATGAGGCCCGATGGTCTCCGTCAGGCCTGTCAGTGAAGCATCCCTGTATCTTCTTGCCGCTGCCAAGTCCGGACATTCGATGTCCGGGCGAAGCTGTGATTCGCCAATCAATACGGTAAAAGGTTTCTGATCCACTTGACAGGTGGTTTCGCAGGGGCTTCTCTCCACTGCTGTCGCACGACTGTTTACACGACAGTGCGCAGGGGCAAGAAAATCTTATGAAACTCGCGACTTCGCGCCTAATGACGGCAACTGAATGATCGAAAACTACCGAGATCCATATCCTCACCTCAAGCGCGATCCGTCTACCTTGAAAACAAGTAGCCCTGCGACCTAGAGGCCTGCTATTACTTTTCCGTAGTAATGAAACTTGGTATGACTCGTGTGTGTCTTTGTTCCTTCCGTCATACTCTGAGCTTGGCTTTGCCGCGCGGCAAGCTTTCATGATTTCATCTGGACCTCGACCTCGGTAAACTGTGGGGAATGGGCTGTCTGATCTTCGGTCTGCCAGTACACTGGCTTCCTAGCCGCCCTATGTAAATGATGTTGGGGGTTTTTATCAGTCAGCGCAGTCTCATGATTCATGGTATTCGAGCCCTCCTAGCAGGGGTTTCCATCTGAACTGGAACCGATGCAAGGTCAACGGGGAGTTTATCTCGCCCGCCTCCTATCAGGTTAGTTCAATGTCCTCCCCTGATCTCCGGTTCCAGCCACTTGGCCCCGGGTTGATAGGGATTCTCACGGACTTAGGGGATACCTAGTTGGGGAGCAAATAAGCGAACGAAAAGCCAATCACAAAGTTAAAAAAAAAAATCCAAGTTCATTTTGTGATTATTTTATGGACTCATTAGCATGCCGCACTGCCCAGTGAGGTCAGAGTATAAAAGGGAGCTTGTAATGAGAGATATCTATCTTCAAAGCTTGTTTCGGGCGTCAACGTAGAGGCTATTCCTAGCCAACGAACGGAGCCGTTCTTCAGTAACATACATAGAGCGAGGGTACTCATCCAGAACCTTCTCCCCTAGGATCAGTAATGCAACCATCTCGGCAGCGCGGAAAGCCTTCGTCATGCCATAACCATGATAACCACCACATACCCACTGATGGGCATGACCGGAAGTAGGGACGCGACCAATAAAAGGCGCACCATCTTCAGTAAATGCAAGGATGCCAGACCAGGCCTTGTCGATGCTGTTAGAAGCAAGGGGCGACGGGCTAAGGGAAACCTCGTTCGCCAGACCCCTGAGATGCGCATTAGGGATGAGATCAGTCTCGCTATCATCACTGGTTGCGCGGCGGCCAACATTTGCACGGCCAATAACCATGTCACCACCCTCACGCTGAGCGAGGTAATCGTAATCCTTCTTGCCATATCTCAACCAGTACGAGTATCCGCTATCGAAACCGAAAGCAGACGATTCTTGGCAAGGCGTCCCAGGGGGCTTGGTGGGGGTAAAGTGCACCACGTTACCTCGGACGGGGGAGACAAATGGCCGGAGCTCATGTATCAAGTGGCCAATCCAGGCGTTGGTGGCGTGAACAATATGTTTTGCTCGAATGACTCCGCGATCGGTATGAGCAACAGCGAGTTCATTGCCATCTGCATCTTCGACATTCCTGACCACAGTATTGGTCTGTAACTTGAGAGAGCCCTTGAGTACGAGCGGGCTGACAAGGCCAGTAACGAACTTATACGGCCAAATTGTAGACCCAGGGACACTGATTGCGCCGATGCACCTCTTGGATAGTTTCAGTACGTTGTGAAGATAGTCCTTGTCGGTATGCACCTTGTACTGAGCCGCAAGGTGAGGCAGATGCTTTCTCATATCCTCAAGTCCAGCCAGCGACTGCTCCCAAGTTGCCGTGTCGTAGGAGCCGTCAATTCCCTCTTTCATGACAAGGTCACAATCAATCCCGTTTTCCTTCGCAACCTGACTCATGGCAGGCAAGTGACTATGCTCGAACTCAGTCAGGCGCTTTGCTTCGTCAACACCATATGTTTTCTTGAAATGCTCCCAGTTCGCATAGGCAATGGTCTTGATATGACCGCCATTACGGCCGGTAGCTCCGGAGCATAAGCTTCGCGCCTCTATTAGAACAACTTTGTAGTCGGGGCGCTTCAGTAGCAAGTTGCGTGCAATGTTGACGCCTGTGATGCCTGCGCCGATGACGACTGCATCCACGGGGTCTGAGGGCCAGACAGATTGGTGATTGGCAAGGGGATGCGGGTCAGATTGCCAGAAGCTCGCCGTTGGGTTGCTGACAGGGAAGCCTGGATCAACAACACCTGGCTCATAGATGCCATCTCGTGAACTGGCCATGTCTTTATGTAGTGAGGTACGGTACAGGGTTATGGTTTGATAAAGTGCTGTGGAGTGAAGTATTTGCGGGACATTTGATAGATTTAATTTTCGAGATGTGCAAAGTGGAGAATATATACGCTTGAAAGTAACGGTCTGATAATTCTGCAGTTTGGTTTCACTTGTTTAAGGTAATAATTCTTTACATGCAAGCCATGATTCACATGATCTGGACTCCGAAGGTCAGCTTAAACAATGGGATCCCATAAATGCCAATGACGTGGCAAAAGGTGCCCAATCAATGTGGTGTCTCACGTCAAGGCCGATCGCATGCTCAAGTGGGACTGTCTGTGCTGTGCTATTATGGTGCTGGCATTTGAAGTGTGTGACGCCCTTAGGTGGGACTTATACCCCCAAAGGGAAGTTTTTGTGTATTTTGGTCTCTCAAGGTTAGCTTACGCGCAGAGCGTGACAACTGCTAATGACCTAACAAGAGGCGCCCAATCAAAGTGGATCCCCATGATATTGTAGGTAGTACGGATACTTATACCTCTAAAGGAAAGTTAAATGAGAGAAGGGATTGTTGTTATTAATTGTTTGATATTGTAACTAGTTACCTGGGGTGTTACGTGACCAGATGGTCACATAACTGCCAATCCGGCAAGTACTTTGCCGGATCCTCCGTTCTCTTAGATAGAATCAACAAGGCGAGGAAACACGTAAATAAGAGGCTAATTACAAAGTAAAGAAAATACCAAGTTTATTTTTAATTATTTAATTACATACTGCACTACCTAGTGAGGTCAGAGCATGAGACGTCAGTTTGCAACTAGCCTGTATATATTCAGCCGGTCGCTTCAATCTGAAAGAGGCAACGGACACTTCAGATTATTTCTAGTAGAGCTTCTTCCAGTAAATGGCGTCTACCTTTACTATTGCAAATTTGAGAAAGGGCCAGGACTGCACCCTAGTCCGCAAAGTCTTCCTCCATGTAGCTAGAAGATTCTGATCATATGTTGACATGTGTGGCTGCCTCTGCTGCAGACACAACATGTAACAAAACAAACCGGGGTAAGATAGGCAATGCCTTGTGTATGCAGGCCAGAACGCCGACTGGTGCCTTGAATCGAGTCCACGTATGAACTTGATGACGGTTTGCACAAGTCCTCGGGATGCCTGCAGCACAGTCTCGACTGAAGGGTGTGATTGGTCGAGCTGGACATTGTTGTTGATGATGGGACGGAGCAACGCCCGGAGGACTAGAATATGGGTCGTGTAGTAAGCGACGTATAGAGATGCATGGCTTTTGACTGAGTCGTCCCCATCTCCTTCGTTCGTTTCCGTATTGATATGAAGTGAGGCTGGCAAACCCTCCAGCCACTCGAGTAGACGCTGGCGAGGCCCGCGTGCCTGTTCCAGCAACGTGTCTAGAGATTGCTGTCGAGAGACGGCGCGAAGAGAACTATAATCAGTAGAGATTAGGAGTTAGTTTTAACTCATGATGTGAGAGGTGAGGTCTTACAAGAATTGCCGGCACACGCTATTTGCAATCTCAGTTAATGAGCATAGGTGCATGAAATAATCCGGAGACCGATAGCGCATATCATCCGGCATGCTGACATTCGCATCAACAACAAAGTCATCCACAACCAGAGGCGACACGTCCCAATCGTCGTCGTGTAACATTGAAGATCTGCCGTGGGTGATAGACCGCCAGGTATGTTCAACAACTACCGCGCACCATAATCTCCTTCGTAATCGAATTTCCCACGGCGGTAAACTCCATCCAGTGGGGTCAACGTTCAAGCCCAAGGACTGGGCCATAGACAGCATGGAACCAGCTAGAGTCCACGCAAAAGGGCTCTCCACTGAGACAGTATCAAAAGGCGCGTGATTCAGGAGAAGTAGAAATATCTGGATCGTTGATAGGCGTGGAAAATGCAGCTCTTTTTGCAAGCAGGTGTATGAGATCTGCCAGAGGGCGGCAATGTTTGGTTTCGAATAGGCGCTGTCAAGACATAGCTTTTCGTCCCAAGGTGTGAAGGGAAAGGCGAGTGCGTAGATTCCCGCTAAGAGGCCCGTGGACGCCTCTGCCACAAAGGTCTGCACATCTTGTAGGATGAGTGATCGAGATAGGATGGGCAAAGACTCGAAAACGAATTTGAAGTAGCTGGGAAGATTTAGCGTCAGCGCCTCGGGTGATTGAAAATGGGCTTACAGTCGAACGAGAGCGACGCCCGCATCTCTGTCCACGAGTTTCTCGAGATGCTCCCGATCATCAATCGACGACATGCATTGGTCGACTACTTTTCGGATCTCGACTGCTGTTCCCGTCTGGCTGTGCAAGAAGTGAATTGGCGGACATTCAGATGATCCGTCATTTCTCGATGAAGAGCCCCTGCCTGGTTGAATGCGATACGTGACTCGAAAGAAATCCACCTCGTCGAGGTGATTATATGGAAAATGGTGAAGTGCGAAAGGGTCCGACTCATTGGAGAAACCAATCAGCTGTGTCGAGTGCTTCGGTTTCAAGTCGATTGATAAACCTTCACTGGTTGAGCTCGGGCTGCCAGAGACGTCGGTGCGCATCCTGTTGATGGCGTCGGCATTTTCTGGAGGTGTCCCGTCGTCAATGGGTCCCAAGTCTGGCAGTTCGCCATCACGGAGAAAGTCAAAGGCTCGGTTTGGAGTTCCGGTGTTTGATTGTAGAGAATGGTTGAACGGAATGTTCCAGTTGATACCATCTTCCCCTGGCCAGAAGGATTCTGCCATGATGCTATCGAGAGGGGGCAAATCAGCACCGGCTGCTATAGCTGGAGGTCGGGTATCTCCTAGACACACGTTAGCCAGCGATTTTATGAAACGTACATTATACTCGCACCTAGCATATCCAGCATGTCGCGGTGGTCATTGCTGTTCTGGCCCAGTTGAGCCTCCAGGGGTGGATGTGATGACCCCACAACCTCGGGTTGGGAAGTGATCGGATTCCTCTCAGCAAATGTAACTGGAGGCGAGCCTGACCCACGGCCTCGAGTAGTATTTTCTCTTTGTTTCTTACTCGGATTAGCTATAAAGGTGCACTGCCTCCCTGTCCGCTCACACAGCTGGCATGGTCGCGTCGGGTCTGGGATGTTGCAGAGCACCTTACGCGCCCGGCACAGGTCACATGGCCGCTGCGATTTTGATCGATACCGCCGGATGCCTGCAACTGCACGTGTGTTTGGTTGAGACGGTGGCGTCGAGCCAAGATGCTCCATCTCTCCGGAAACCTCAAGTTCGGTATATAATCGGCATTATGGCGGCCCTTACGGTGATGCCCGGAGGTGATGCAGGAGAGAAGTTGGAGAGCACGTGATCTCGGTCACATGACCGTAGATAGCACGCTTAAAATATGGGGCGATACACGGAAAAGTGTGTGTGTGTGTGTGTTATATTTTACGTCCCACGGGCAATTTCTTCCCGCCAACCGCCATTCAGGCGTAAAGAGACGTGCTAAGCTAACTATAGGGTAAGTGACTAATGTCTATGACCAGGTATAGGGTAGGTAGATCCATCGCACTTGTCTCAATCCGGTCAACGCGTGCG
>JAADYS010000325.1:0-22673 GCA_012931995.1 Fusarium albosuccineum | reverse complement strand
AGGTTAAGCCGCCATAGATTACATAAGGTTATATAACTATATAAGCCCACACGAAGTATACGTATATAAACCCGTCACGTGACGGTCTTCTTCTAAAGCTGCTCTCCTGTCTCATACGGGCGTTGAAACAGGACACATTGTCAGGTCATATGTAGACTGCAGGTGGTTCTGGGTTGCTTTTAAGGCGATAAGCTTCCAACAACCAGCAACAAGTTCCAACAACCTTAAACACGCATCACATCCAATCTATTCGGGGCATTTCACTGTCACCGTAGATCACCACCAGTGGGATGGATTTCCCCACACCAAGCTCAATCAATCGCCGTAACAGGCAGGCGGTGGGAAAGCAGCCCACCAAGCTCCTCCAGAGCCGTCGCAAGGCTCAAGCCCGCATGAGCTAGCTCCCGCTGCGGCGTCATTCATACACAAATTTATTCCGTCTTTCTTCAGGACTCTCCCTGCCATGCCGCTCGCTTTCCAACATGTCTAAGAGGACTCTCATCAGAGGCCTGGCACTCTCTGAGTCTGCCATATACCGACGACCACCGTATAAGTTCCAACCACTCCATCCTTCAATATGCCACCGCCCTCTCTCCACCACCGCCGCCCTTCGAGTACCCGAGATTCGCAGCATTGCAGAGCTTCCAGAACGAATTAGTCCCCGCTACCTGCAAAGCCTGAAGCCTGGCTCGTCGTTGTTATCGCTCAACTGGCCGAAACCTCCCCAAAACCTGCTTCTTATACACAAGTTGTACTCGCCTCCAGTCGTCGAAGCGGTGCTCAAGTTCTCCAAATACATCCATAGTGAATATCCCGAAGTGAACCTTGTCTTCGAGCCACGCATTGCCGTCTCCTTGAAAGAACGCCTTCGCTTCCCCATCTATGCCTCGGATAGCAACATCGCCGACAAAATTGACGTCATTGCAACATTTGGCGGCGATGGCACTGTCCTTCGAGCTGCTAGTCTGTACAAGCTTCATGGGACGGTACCTCCAATCCTGTCGTTTAGTATGGGGACGCTTGGCTTCCTTGGAGAGTGGGACTTTGGAGAGCACAAAAAGGCCTGGAGGGAGATGTACATGAGTGGCAGCGACGTGGCTATGCGGGATGCTGCCTATCCTCGAGGCGCGTGGGATAAGATGAACACAGCTTTGTCTTCATATGCTGGGTGGGAAAGGCACAAAGGCAAGAGCTTGGGGGCTCAGAGGGCATCCAAGGTGCTGCTCCGACATCGCATCAAGGCAGATGTCTTTGATCCGTCTGGTAACAATATCAACCACCAAATGTCGGATACGCTATCCAGAGAAGCCGATGCAGGCGCCAAGGAGCCATCGCCGTCTCTGAGGGCTGTCAATGAGATATCAGTGCACCGAGGAGCTTATCCAAACCTTGCCGTCATCGACATCTACCAGAACGGGCACTTTCTCACAAGCACAACGGCCGACGGCATGTTAATCAGCACCCCAACGGGCTCAACAGCATATAGCCTTAGTGCGGGAGGCCCAATTATACACCCTCTCGTCAAGTCGCTCCTCATCACGCCGATCAGCCCCTGCAGTCTCAGCTTCCGATCCTTGGTGCTGCCGCTCAATACCAAGGTTACCCTAAGGATAAGCCCCAAGAATCGCAGCCGAGAGCTCCTCCTCAGTGTAGATGGCAAGCGATGTGTGGGGATAACGCCGGGAACAGAGATTAGAGTGGAAGGCGAATTCGTGGGGCGCGCGGGACCCGGGGAGGAGTGGCATGGAGGAGTGCCGTGCGTGATTCGGTCAGAGGACGATGATCCGTGGGTGGGCGGCTTGACAGGTCTGCTCAAATTTAACCATCCTTTTGGACGGGACCCAGCTGACGGGGATGAGTTTGAGAACTGATGTGGCCATGTAGATTTGCTGTACTTTTTTGATACCCCCTTTGGCTGGCGAGGCTGTCTCACGATTGAAAGAATACTGGGCCGGTAAATTGACATCTACCTAATGAAAAATGCTGGGTGGAAGAGCATACCAAACATTTTCCACATAAAAGCGGCTAGAATGTTCGCTATCTTTTACACTTGGATATCAAGTAACGAACTAGGTTAATGAATCGATAAAATGATAAACTGAGTAGAAGCTTACTTTCTTTATTAGCCCATTCTTACACCTGAGCTGACTCTCTCTACTCTTACTGCCCCCTCGTTACTAACTTTTCCCTAAGGAAACTGGCTATAAGGATGTAATGATGTTCACTAAAGCTTCTTTTCTATTTTGGGATGGAAGTATGCACGGGTCGAATCATGAAAGAGAAGAGGTCTCGGACTGTTCACGGAGGCGCATGAATAGGCGGTATGCCATGCCGAGCCCCCGAAGTCCCCGTCCACGGAGCGGAGAGATCGGCGTGTAGAAACACTCCGGCTACGTCAAGGGCCCGGCGCCCCGGGATACGGGATACGGAGCGACCCTTAGCGAGAACGTGATACGCGGATACGACACAACCATTCACAGGGCAGATCACCAAGATCAGCCACGTTGAAATTCCGATCAACCGAGCGACGTCGATGTTTACCAAACCCGTGAAGAGCAATTATAGGATGCAATGCGCCGAATGGGTCTCGACGCAGCGCACATGTTCGACGTCAAGCTGCATAGCGCTGACAGATGGGCAGTGCAGCTGTGCTTTTTCTGGAGACTCGATCTGTCTGTGGCTTTTGAAACGAGTCCGAGGTAGGGATGATCGTCTTTGCCGGTGATCCAAAAAGAGAGCTGATGCAGCGCTCGCTCTGGTCTGTTGGCTACCTCTGAAGGATTTCAATCACAAGCAACGGGAAACAGTGAGAGGGAAACAGCCGTCATGCCGTCTTGGCAATGGAGCCGCCAAGGCTGAAGATGGCCTTGTCTCTTCTGATGCAACCATGAGGTGGTTCTGCTTAGCTGGGTTTCGGGCTTGGGATAGGGCCCGTTCCCTTTAATCTCTCTCTCGCTGGGTCGTGGAACCGAGCAGAGTCGGATTCGCGACCATGTTTCCCAGACGCAGATGAATAATCTGGGTCACGCGGCGGTGTAAAAGCTGGAGCAGAAAAAGCCAAGATCTGATGTGAGCAAAAAGAGGTCAAGTCATTCGGGTTGATGCTCGACGGATTGGACAGACGACGACGCCATGTTCCAGTTCCACCCAGGCCTCTGGAGCTTTTCAGCGGCTGTACCTGGCAAGCTTCAGGGCCTTCTAGTGGCTGGATCAAGGGGATTGACGGCTGAGCCCCCCCCGCCGAGGGAGGCCCAAGCTCAGCGACCCTCTCACAGCAATGTAAGCGGGCTCACCTCACCTCACGTTTCTTCTCACTCATCTCATCCAGCGACTTGGCGCTGTTTCGGGCCGGTCGGGTGTGCGTGTGGGAAATGGGCCTCGTGATTGTCGATGCCATAGAGTTTGTTGCTGCTTCATGGTCCTGCTCGACGGGCAGCGCAGTGCATTCAAGTGCCGGGACGGTCGGCGTCACACGCATGGCTTCAACCAAAGCGTTGCTGCCGTCCTACTCGACGAACCGTCCCGTCCCATATGCCGCGCGGGCCGGATGGATTTGCATTCGGCATCAGATGGACCATCATGAGGCGCCCACTGGTTGATGACGGGGGCTGGGCAAGGGCTGGGCTTACTTGGCAGAGGCGCGGTGAACGGGCGTAAGATTGATGAGCAGCGAATGGTACTTTGGTCCCTTTTTCAGAGTAAAAAAAGCGAACAATGTCAAAGAGCGAGGGAAGGATTTATGGTATTATACAGACAGCCGTGCCAAAATTGAAGGGCGATACTAATTAAACTCGCCATCTTTGGGTCCATCCAGCTTACTCCTCCACAACCGCAACCACCACGACACGACAGCTCCTTGCACATCCACCGTCATCTCTTCTTCCTTTCTACAACTTCCGACCCTCCCTTGGATTATTTTCTGCCCGAGATCTTTCTTTTTTCCCTACTTTTTTGTTCCCATTTTATTTTTATTCTTTGGAGCCGTTTGATATCCCATAACTTTTATTTTTTATTTCTTAGTCGTCCATTGGACCCCTTCTCCACAACTTTTTCGATCCCCTTTCTCGAGCTGCATCATCGTCGTCGTGTGCGTATTCGCGTGTCGCATAGGGGATCCTTGATTCAGAGGATAATTGTCATTGTCGACCGAGACCGAGACAGCGGGGGGCAACCAGACGACCGAGTGAAATCCTCGACCTTCATTCCTCCGACATTGGGGCTTTTTTAACTCTATTCTTCTTATCCTGCCGCTTTCTTATCTTCCTTCCCGGTGCTTC
Source organism: Fusarium albosuccineum (assembly GCA_012931995.1). Taxonomy (NCBI): domain Eukaryota; kingdom Fungi; phylum Ascomycota; class Sordariomycetes; order Hypocreales; family Nectriaceae; genus Fusarium; species Fusarium albosuccineum. The sequence continues at coordinate 18,396 of JAADYS010000325.1, read as the reverse complement.
CTAGGGGGCCACCAGCAGTCATGGCCTCCCTCTCTACGGGCCTGACCCTTTTGCTGGCTGCAGCCGCCGCATTCAACCCGGTTGCCGCGCGACCTTCGAGTAAGTGAAGCCATTCACTATGCGCTCTGCGGTCTCTTGTAGCTATTCCCAATAGCGCCCGCAGACCCATGACTGCGGGAGAGACGCATGTGGTGTGGTCGCATTCCCCTAGCTCGGACCTTTTCTAACGTGAACCTACCTCGATCGCAGCCGACGACCCCCGAGACGCCGTCGTCGCCATCACCAACTCGGACCTCCTCTCTACCCTCAACGCGCCCTCGAAACCCTCAAAACGAGGCTCTCCCCAGGCCCCCAACGGCTACACACCCACCGAAGTCAATTGCCCCAGCGATCGCCCGACCATTCGAAATGGCACCCGCATCTCAGACATGGAGCGCGAATGGCTCCCTAAGCGCCGCAACGAAACCATCTCGCCCATCCGCACCCTTCTGAAACGCCTCAGCATCCCCGATTTCGACAGCGACGAGTACCTCAAGGATGTCGAGACCAACGCCACTGCCCTGCCAAACATTGGCATCGCCATCTCTGGAGGTGGTTACCGCGCCATGCTGTGCGGCGCCGGCGCGCTGGCGGCCTGGGACATTCGCTCCGATGGCAGCGACAAGGATGGCAACCTGGGCGGTCTTCTCCAGAGCGCGACATATTTGTCTGGTCTGTCGGGTGGTGGATGGCTTGTCGGTAGCTTGATGATGAACAACTTCACCTCTGTCCAGGAGAGCGTCAACTACCCAGGTGTCTGGCAGCTGGAGTACTCGATTCTCGAAGGACCCAAGCAGTACAGCCTGCTGGGGTACTACGACAACATCTTTGACGAGGTCTCGGACAAGAAGGATGCCGGCTACGAACGCTCTCTAACTGACTACTGGGGCCGCATGCTCTCGTACCAGCTCATCAACGCTACCGACGGCGGGCCCTCGTACACATGGTCCTCCCTCGCCGACGACACTGCCTTTTCCGAGGGCAAGGCGCCCATGCCCATCCTCATTGCCGACGGCCGCGCCCCCAACGAGAAGATTATCAACCTCAACTCGACCGTTTTTGAGTTCACCCCTTGGGAGCTCGGTTCCTATGATCCTACCCTCGACGGCTTCGTGCCCCTCAAGTACGTCGGCTCCGAGTTCGACAATGGCGAGATTCCCAAGGGCAAGTCGTGTGTCCGCGGCTTCGACAACGCCGGCTTCGTCATGGGCACCTCGAGCAGTCTCTTCAACGCCATTGTCCAGTACCTCGACGAACCCGACAGCCCGTACGTGCCCGACGGTGTGCCTGACGTGGCCATCGACGCTGTGACAGGCATCCTCGACTCCATCGGCGACGATAACAACGATATTGCCGACTGGACCCCCAACCCCTTCAAGGGCTGGAATGAGGAGGAGAACCTGAGCGTCGACTCGGAGCGTCTGACTCTTGTCGACGGCGGTGAGGATCTTCAGAACGTGCCGTACTACCCGCACATCCGCATTGAGCGCGAGGTTGACGTCGTCTTCTCCTTCGACTCGTCCGCTGATACCGACTCTGGCTGGCCCGACGGCGCGTCCCCGATCGCCACCTACGAGCGCTCCCTCGAGGACATCTCTCGTGGCTCCGCGTTCCCCGTCGTCCCCGGCAAGAACACCTTCCTCAACCTCGGCCTCAACACACGCCCGACCTTCTTTGGTTGCAACGCGACAAATACCTCAGACCCCGCGCCCCTCATCGTCTACATCCCCAACTACCCCTACGTCTACGCCTCCAACATCTCCACCTTCCAGCCCACCATCAACGCCTCGCAGCTCTCGGCCATCATCGAGAACGGCTACGCGGTGGCTACTATGCTCAACGCCACCCGCGACGAGAACTGGCCCGTCTGCGTCGGCTGCGCCATGCTGTCCCGCAGCTTCGACCGCACAAACACGACCGTCCCCGAAAAGTGCAGGGAGTGCTTCCAGAACTACTGCTGGAACGGCACACTCGACGAGAGCGACCCCGGCGAGTACAACCCTACCTTTATTGGCCAGGAGATCGAGATCGAGAGCTTTGGTTCCAGGGTCATGAGCAGCAGCGCCCTGGCAGCGGCTGTGGCAGTCGTTGCTGGATTTGCTCTCACCATTTAATTAGCAAATCAAACTATTTAAATTAAACCACACCTTGTTCCCAATCTTGGGAAATACTTATTTCTTGCATATAAACAGGGAGAGAAAAAAGAAACACGACGAAAAGAGTCTGGAGTTTTTGTTTTTTTGTTTCAGGGATGCATTGAGAGGATATCTGGGTTGAATAGATAGCTCCGCATTTTTGACACATCAGGGCTTGGGTGAGGGTTGGACGGCTTGCACTCATATTTCGGATACCTAGCTAGTACTTCTGTCAATTGACACAATATTGTATCAGCATGTTATGTAAGATCGCCTGTCTAGACCCTGATGAGTGCAAACCATGGACATGACACTAACAAGATCAATGAGACATTGTAACTGTGGCCATAAACATTATTCATGCTCTTCTATTCCTTCAACTCTATGCCTATACAGAGGTCATCCACGCCAAGCCGACTCTGATCCAACTCTCACCCAGCAGTGCCCTCGCCCCTTTTACCGCCGCCCCTGTTATATGGGCTACAACAGCTTGTCTTATCCCATGTCCATCCATCCAGTGATGACTCGGATGATGCAGAATATGGATCCTCTACTCGCTCATCCCTATCCGACCAACGGTGAATCGATTCGGTTGCAAAACTGCGCCGGAACGGCCCGGGAGGCACAAGAGGCTTGGCGGCGTTATACCCGTGCCGTCTGCCAGTGGTACTGAAGTCAGTGCCGTCATACTCATCCATCATGCAGTCAATCTCCCTTGCAATGCCCAGGGTCCACGAGTACATATTGACAGCCCTGCCGTAGGGATTCCACAGGCTGGTGACCTCGATGAGTATTGTGAAAGCGGTCGCGCTAATCACAATGATCGCTAGAAACATGAGTGATGTCTCGATGAGATGTCGTCTGTCTATTTCTGTACACATCTGAATCGGGAAGATGAAGCATAGTGCACATGCCGTCAAGCCAAGCGCCCATAGAAAAGACAAGGGTACTGCGTCGGGGTATGAAAAAACGGTACATTCACGGCCAGACACAGCCATTATGTCAATGTTTTCGCCTGGCTTGGTGAGAAAAACTAGAAAATTGGAGCCGAGAACAACTTACGGACAATTGGAGATCGACCCATGTGGAGGTCCTCCGAGTCTATGAGGTCTTCAAGATGCTTGCGGATACTGAAAATGACGCGCTGGGGAGCCATGGATGGAGGTTGGGCTCGCGTCGAAAAAGTGCGAAAATCGTGGTCAAGCTGAAGGGACAGTTTCTCGAAGAAGTGTTTCGTCTCGGTCAGCGTATATTCGCTCGTAGAATAGTCTCTGGGCGTATCGGCTAGGCCCTTGGGCGAATATTGATCGACTCGGATAGGACGTAATTTCTGAAGCCTCAATGCTGCATCTTGACAAATCTGTACCACACTTGGATCATACGTGTTGCCTCTCATCTGATGAAGTAGGCATACTGGATAAGCAGTGACTAGGGCGAGGAATTCACTGAGACAGGTCAGCTCTCATTGACCATCAACGTTGCCATGAGGCTTACAAGATGCGTAGTTGCAATTTAGTCCTCTCAGTCACTGGTAGAGTGCCCTTGAGAATTGAGACCGCCACATTAATCGCCGTATGGGCGACTCGCTCTAATCTCTCTCTGGATGATCGTAGACTGTTTATGGTCAGCTCTAGTTACAGCAAGATGGTGCGAGGAGGCTGACCAAAGAAAGCCGTGAGTCACGATGAACAACCCCCCAAAACCGACGATTTTTTCGAGCATGGCTACCTTTTGGGAAAGCGATGTGTTTCGAGCTTCTTCTTCTTTTGGGGTAGCCATCTGCCCCATCGGCATCGGTGTTGTTTGCTCAGCATCGCAGAAGAGATTGTATAAGGGGCGGGTGGAGGCACAGATAAAAGCCCAGATGCCCATGACGACCAAGGCACAGCACCATACACAGAGCGGTGATGTCCTGCGAACATTGTAGGCAATCCACCGGCAAGATTCCGGATCCGCAAACTTTTTCCTGATGCGTCCCTTGTTTGTAAACTCGAAAATCTAGTTGGAGCAGACTTTGAGAGCAGAGCTGCATGCCCCAATCCACACGAACGGAGTAAAGGGAGTCCGGGAAGGGCGGCGATTATCTTGTAGCGCAGGGTTTGGAAAGGGTGGGTTTGCGGCTCCCAGATCAACAACTTTCGGTTCTGTGGAAGAGCGAGGAGGAAAGTTTGCGGCTTCTAAATCGACCACATTGTCCTTCGTGTGAGGGAAGGGTTGGTTGCCGAGCATATGGTCCAGGGTTTCGCTAATATGGGAGAGAATCGACTCTCGACTGTTATCTGCTTCTGCTCTGTTTGGAACTCCCAAGAACTGAGAGGCATCTGGCAATGACAACTCCATCAAAGGAGAACCGGAGGAGGAGCAACGACAAGGCGTGATTCGGGGCTGCGAGGGGAGTGAGGCTAATAAAAGGAAGAATGGACCAAAAAGAAGAGCTTCCTTTGGAGATGATATTTCTTGCGACGAGATATCATGTCAAGGTTGGCGGGCCTGCTGGGTGACGGTAGATAGGTTGATGAAAGGTCGACCAAAACAAAAGAATGGTGATGGTGTTTGGCAAAATCGGGGTGTCGGTATGCGCCTTCCTCAAGTTAGGCTTCACGTCATCGACATTCGCTCGAGAGAAGGCACTTGCCTCTTTTCAATTCTCTTTGGGGCCAAACCCAGGTTTGATCCTTCCGCCGGAAGATTCTGTCCGCTTCACTCATAATCCTTTTGTGTGCCACTGGCAGGGTTGGGTATAATCTTAAACTTTTATTTCATTACCCTCATTATTCAAGTTGCTCATTAAGCCAGAGTGACATCCTTGCCCGTCTTGGCGCTCTCGAAAACACCTTCAATAATCCGCAAAACGTCCCTCGCATCAGTGGCCGAGACAGGCACATCCTCCTCCTTTCCGCTCTCGACCGCCTTGGCAAGCTGTGCATAGAAGGCCTTGTATGTCAGAGGCTCCAGGGTCGGGGGAGCCTGCTCCTTAGGGACGCCGTCGTCGCCTACGAGCACGAGCTTCAGGTTCTTGGGGTCATCCTTGCCAAAGTCGGCCTCGGTGGCCTTCTTGCCGGCGTGGAGCTGGTCCTCCTGGGGGTCAAGGCCGAGCTTGCGGAAGCTGCCCTTTGTGCCGCGGAGCCAGAAGCGAGGCTGGTCGATCTCGGCGCTGAGCACGCTGATCCGGATATTGACAAGGAGGCCATCGGGGTAGGTCAGCTCGGCTGAGACACCATCAGGGTTCTCAAAGTCGAATTTGCCGCTGCGCTGGTTGAGAAGGCGGCCATGCACGGCCTGAGGCTTGCCAAAGAGCGTGTATGCCTGATCGATAAGATGGGTTCCAAGGTCGAATAGGGCGCTGCCACCCTGAGCGATGGTGAGGTCGAGCTTCCAGTTGTTGGAGGGAACAGCCTTGTATCGGTCAAAGTGTGTGTCGAACTGGATGATGCGACCCAAGGTTCCCTCAGACACGAGCTTCTTGACGGTGACAAAGTCATTGTCCCACCGTCGGTTCTGGTAGACTGTGAGAAGCTTGCCGCTCTTCTTAGCGATGTCGATGAGCTTATCAGCCTCGGCAGAGGTGGGAACAAAAGGCTTCTCGGTCAGGACATGCTTTCCGGCCTCGAGGGCAGCCTTGGTGAGCTCAAAGTGGTTGCCAGGGGGCGTGCCGATGACGACCAGGTCTACGGCGGGGTCGGCGAAGAGCTGCTTGTAGTCGGTATAGTGCTTGATGTCGGGGTAGTCATTGGGTGCCGAGTTGCCCTCCTTGGGAGACCGCTGAACAATGCTGTAGAGCTTGAACTGGGGGGTCTGGGTGAGGAAGGGGATGTGGAAGATTTTGGCAGAAGCGCTGTTGTCGTGTCAGTTGAGAGTTCATCTGAGCTAGACAGCTTGGTGAGCTTACCCGTATCCCACAATGCCCACGTTGAAAGTCTTTCCACTCATCTTGACTAATTCTTTGTGTATAGAAAGATTGCAATGATCGAGACGGGTCAGGTCAAGTCACCGTCGCGTCTATATATCCTAATGTCCTCTGCTCGACGTCGTTGAGCTGAGTAATTGTACGATTTCATTGCCCCTCATGCCATTGCTCAATGCCCCTCGATGCGGTAATTCCGTCATTTAGCGGGGGGGTGTCCCCACGGGCTTCTCACCGTTCCTGAAGCTCCGGGCGAATTAGAGGGGATGCGCAGACGCCACGATTGGGGCGACGTGGGCTGTCGAGCTCGAGCCAAGGTGAATTTGGCCGAGAAATGGAGTTTAGAAGGTCCAGGCGAACAGCTTTAGTCAGCTCACGAGATGCTGAGAAGCCTCTCATGACTCTTTGATACAACACGATTGATGTCGCTGTACTGCTGGTTAAGAGGTCGAGATTCTCGAAATGGCGAGTCGTAACTCGGCTTACACGGCGACGTGTTTCTCTTCGGAGCTATAACTCCCTGTGCATGGTCATCAGCGCGTCTTATAGCGAATAATATTCTACTATTCTTTCCGCTTGGTTCGCATCAGGGTAGATTGGCATCTCTTTCGCAGCTTACCGAGAGAAGCCCGCGTGGGGCCGGGAGGTTTCCATATCTAGCAAGTTTATCCGCGACCAGAGCAGGTATATCCGGTCACGATATCGGTGCAACAGTTGACGACGTTCACTATCAGATAAGATATGGGTTATCAACCTGGTAGATACGGAGATATGTATTACAAGCCGGCGCCGGGCTTTTCGCCCTCTCGGCGCCGTCGCAATCGTGCCCGCGCTCCGGGTGGATCCCGGACTCCGAAACAAAGTCCGGTGAGCGGCCGAGTCGCGAGATTGAACTGAATCACTATGAAATCACGGCAAGAAAATGTGATATAAAAACACAATGAAAATAAACAAGTAGCGCTTTTGGTTTGGTGTGAGATTCATGAATCGACTTCATATGGTTGAAAATGGCATCAAAAGAGACACCCCAGCTCACCGTGTTCCGAGGCTTTGGCAAGTTGGGAGCATTCACCTGGTCTCCCTTCGTCATCAAGCTCGAAGCCCGTCTACGCTTCGACGGAACCCCCTATAAAGTCGACGGCGGTTCGCCCAAGTCTGCACCACGGGGCAAGATTCCCTACGTCGAGCTTGGAGAGCAGCGCGTGAGCGACTCAACCTTTATCATCCAGAAATTCGTCCAAGATGGCATCATCACAGACCTAAACTCGAGACTCTCACCCGCACAGAGAGCGCAGGATCTTGCTATCAGGGCGCTGTTGGAGGACAAGTTGTACTTTTACGGCACGCGGGAGAAGTGGTGCGATAACTACCAGACCATGCGGTCCAACGCCCTCGCTTCGATTCCGTGGCCTTTGCAGGTCGTTGTCGGATGGATAGCTTATCAGGGGATATCAAAGACTTTGTATGGACAGGGAACGGGGCGGTTCACGGATGACGAGGTTGCCATGTTGAGGGAGGAGGTTTGGGAGAGTGTTGATGCACTCGTCTCTGAAGCGAGGGCAAGCGCAAGTCTAGAAGGGCCGTTTTGGTTGCTTGGTGGTGATGGACCGACGGAAGTTGATGCGACGTTGTTCGGGTTCATTGCTTCGGCTTTGACCTGTGAGGCGTGAGTTGTCCCCTGTTTGACATATTATGAGTGGCGTGCTGATGTGTTTCGTAGGTCGCCTGCTTCTGGAAAAGTCGTTGGAAAGTATCCGGCGGTTGTCGACTATGCGGCGAGGATTCATGAGAGATACTTTCCTGACTATGAGGGATGGGAGTAGGTGTTGCGGTGTAGGGTGGTTAGGCGTCGTGTTTCGAGTCTGTTCGTGGAGGAGGGGAGGTCTCAAAGGATGCGTTTCCTGGATCAAATTCAGTCTGCCGTACTCATCAGTAATTTCACAAGCACATGAAAAGCATAGTTGGTAAAATCACAAGCTCAAAGCCATCTGAGTCACAAGTTCTTCAACCAACTTGCTGCTCTTCACAAGGAGACTCGGCCCGGGAATATCACAAGCAGACCCCAAAGTCAATTCCCATTCGGCCTGTCGTATAGCACATCCCCATCCAAAGGAATATGGTTCAACGCTCTTGCGTCACCAAACGTTTCAGGCCAGGGGCAGATCGCGGAGTCCCCAGATTCAGCAGCATCGGAAGGTGTCCGTGATTGACATCATCCCGGGGCAAGCAGCCAGGAAACAGGTGCGCTTCCGTTTGCTGACGTTGTGGTAGCAGCGAGTAGGTTCTGTGCCGCTTCCTTGGTTACAGGGTGAGTGCCAAGTCGCTGGACGATGGGAGAAGGAGAACACGGTCAACTGACAACATTGTAATCTCGCAATATCTCTCGGACTTGGAAACTCGAAATTCGTCAGGGAGAACAGAAGCCTCCTGAACCAGCCTTTCGCATTCTAGTCAGGGGGATAACCCTCATCATATGCTACAGAACGGTGTTCTAGCCTCGGTAGGCATCTGCTCAACGAGCGCCGTTAATAGCCTCATCTGCACGCTGCTGCAGATCCAGCACCAACAGGAGCCCAAGAGACCACACTTGCAAGGAACGCCTGCGAGTTTAAATTTGAAAGGGCTGCAAAATAGACACATCTTGAGCAAAAATTACCCCTTGGCTTGACAAGAGTCCAGACTCTTCTTGTTGGCGTTTAACCTGCGGCGAGGCAACCACCGAGGGGAGCAACATGTGCTGGGCGTTGGGCTGCAGCACGCCCGATTGGTGCAGGAACTCGGGGCGTGGTTGTTTCTCAAATTAGATCTCTTGGAGTCCCATAGGTCAGGCTCTTTTGAGCAGATTCTGCTTCGAGCGTGTATTCCCGCACACCCCCTTCCATCTTGCCCACCCACACCGGAGGGGAGGCGTCGTCACGATGGTGCCACGCTCGGAAAGAGGCAAAATAGCTTAAAATGTTGATCTAGATGTGCTATGCATGTATTGTGCATGAAGGGGCTTGTTGTTCATCAGCTCGAGGCTGCATAAGGTAGATGCGATGCTCAAGATTCAACACCACCATCATGAAGTCGTGATTACTAGTGAGCAAGACAACAGAGTAAGCATTGGCCTCGCAAGTGAATTGCCGTTTCTGCTTGCCAATTGCTCTTGTTGGGCCACCAGCAAGGTAATCCTTGATCCAACGTCCGTCTCCAAGATCCGTACCAAGACCTGCAGAAGCAGTGCAACCCCGACGTTCAATCTGGAGTCCAACATGGCCCGAGTTCCCTGCTCTTTTACATGACCTGCCAAGTCGGCAACTGCGGCTGGCGCCTAACACCAAGATCCCCCCCATGGGCCATCAGACCATCCTCCCCTGCTTTCCTCGATCGACCCAGGCGTGCCAAGAAAAGAGTAAAAACCCCCCAGCGCCGCCAGCGCCAAGTTACACCCGGCTTTTCATGTGAGCCTCGGCATGCGTCAAAGGAACTAGGCAAAGCGGTTAGAGCTGACGGGGACGCCAGCCAGGGTTGCTTTTTCTTACTACGTGCAACCATCGTCGAGTTTGGAAGGCGAGTTGGTCGGGATCCCTGTTCCCCCCCCAAATGGTGCTTGTTCCCGCAGCTGAGCAGGGTCAGGGGTGCGCATTGATGCGGGGGAAATTGAGCGCCATCGACAGACTAGAGCTGTTGCTGGAGCTCTACCCCGGACCTACCGGCTTTTCTGCTCTCCAAAAGTTGGAAATGGGTGGTTGGTGTATGGTTGAGCAGACGTCGGCCAAGGCATGATCAATTGGCATCCATTGAGAACACAGACTGCCTGTTTAAACATGTCAACATGCTGTAATGACAACTGCCCCAAGATCAGCGCCTCTGTCTGTTCCTGCGTCTCTGGCGCCCGCTGGCCACAAGATGGTTGCCCCCAAGGCCATTCATTTCCATAAAAGAACCGGGTTTGCCTCTGCTGGAGAGATGCTATTCCTATTTCTCGGCTCTTGCGCTCGAGTTGTACTAGACTGGAGTGGTCGACATCGCGCCGCCTCGGGCCTGTCTCACTCGGGCATCGGGGCTAGCATGTGACCCTGACCAATTGTCCCGAGAAGGATTCTGTTGTGGCGTTCAATCAAGGTCTCTCACTTTTTTCATGATGCTCGGTAGAGTAACCGTCCCCCATATGACGATGCTGCCTGGATGGATGTTGGAGAAATGGCTCATCCCCGGATTTACCGGCACAATTTGACGAGCAATGTTTCCCCAGAGCCAGACCAAAGCAAGGAGTCTGGTCCGAGATTCCGGGGCATGTGGAGCAGAACAGTCAATAATTCGGCCTGTCGCTCTTCAGCCCAACTAACACGGCCCATCTTCATTTCGGCCATTGAACCAAGAATGAGTCCTTCGTCAGTGATCAATCAAACCCATTGGCAAGTTTTCAGTTCACATGTCCCCGGACTTCCCCATCCCCCCCTCGTCGATCTTGCTCGGTGGTGTGGTTCAAATACGGAAACATGGCCCGTCTTGAAGGCCTTTTGCGGGAGACGGTGCTGAAGACTTGCAGTATGAGTGGCAAGCACACGCCCCTCCCTTGTTTCCCCTTTCGGGCCTGTTGTCCCCATTCGCTCCGGGTCGTCGCATTGGATCCCGGCCCATCCCACACCCTCACCCTCACCCTCATCCTCATCCTCATCGCGGGGAGAAGGGGAACCAAGCAAGGCAAGAGAGAGAAGGCTGGTCGTATCCGCCCTGGCCTGGCCCAGTACGGCACTATGACATGACAAGAGTCCAGCCTGATGATGCCGAAAAAGCTTGCTCGTCCAGTCACCTACATAAAGGCTACCGTCCATCCGTCCCATCAGCTGAATTCCCTTCCCTCCTCATCCACTCTCGCTTTCCCACTGGACCAACAACAAACAGCAGCAGCAGCACTCTTCACTCGTTGTCTAAACCTTTTCTCTCACTAAACAAGAAAAACCAAACCCAACAAACCGTCAAAATGAAGTACTCTGTCGCCGTCCTTGCCCTCGTCGCCGCCGCCGTCCAGGCCCAGACCCTCGCCGACGTCCCCGAGTGCGCTATTCCCTGCCTCGACGACGCCATCTCGAGTGAGACGGACTGCAAGACGACCGACCTCGTCTGCGTCTGCAAGAACTTTGACGACGTCCGAAGCGCGGCCACCTCTTGTGTCATTGACAAGTGCGGCTCCGACGTTGCCATCAGTATGTTACTCTCCTCACTTACAATTGAGTCTGATATACTAACTATCCTCCAGACGAGGTCCTCCCCGCCACCGAGGCTCTCTGCGAGAACCCCGGCAGCGGCGGCGAGAGCTCCGCGGCCGAGACCACTGCCGCCGAGACGACCGCTGCTGCCGTCACCTCGACCAAGGCCCCCGTCGAGGAGACCACCTCCGCTCCCGCCGAGGAGACCACCACCTCCGTCCCTCCCGTTGTCTCTACTCCCGCTGCCACCACCTCCGAGCCCGCCGCTGGCACCCCCAGCCCCTCGCAGGTCAACGGCGCCGCTGGCCTCAAGAGCGTCGGTGCCCTCGCCGCCATCGCTCTCGCTGCCCTTGCTCTGTAAGCTTGGGAAAAGCTTATAGCCTGCCGTGAATAACCCACTGCCGAAAGTGATAACACTTCTCGGGAGTCGGCGATTCTGGGCTGTGCGAATGTGTCAAAGCTAGCTACGGTTCAAACGAGATAAATGTTCAGGGTTGGAAAGTGACATTCCCTCTGCGGAATAGGAATTTTGTGTAATTAGGCTCAGGCAATGGGAATTGATGGATTAATAGCTAATGGTCATGTACCAAAACAACATTGGCAATAAAACAAGGGATGCTTCACATACAATTAATTCTCCTTTGACTGCTCTTTGTGATGCTCCGCTGTAAGTTGGGTTCCCCAGATTCTTTCTCACACACCACTTCGGCCGAGAGAGGCGCTAGGTGACGCCGTGTGGCTGTCAAAACCGTCAAATCAACGGCCTGCACCTTCCCCAGCCGTGTCCATGCTTTTTTTTCTAGAAGTGTGCCAAGACGTCCGGATTTAGAAGCTCGGCGGCATTACTGGTTACTGGTCAGGCGTTGAGTTTGTTCTGAAGCAACTTGTCAGGACCTTTTGACGATCATCGCTGGGTCGCCACGGAGACTGAGGTGTTTCTTTGTTTGAACTCTCCCTCCTTGTTTATGCCTCTCGTCGGCTATCCCGTATCTGACCCTGCTGGTCATCACCATCATGACGTTTAATGTTTCACTCCCCGTGCGGGGTCTCCAATGAGCATCCCCAGACGATGTCACCCACGGAGCGACTCCCGTGAAAAAGAGTACGCGTCGCCTTCCAAAGTTGGATGCACTCGATTCGTGTTTGCTTGTTGGTGGTTGACCTCAGCCCCCGTTTCAAAGTCGACCATCACGCGAGATGCGAAACGATACAGTTCTAGATCCGTCATGCGTTATACCCGTGGACCGTAAACTCAGTTTCTATCTTTATACCAACCTGTTGCCTCTCAATTGTTGAATGTCGGATCATGGTGACAACGGAATCGTGATGCCGCATGTGAAGCCTCCTCATCTCACTGCTTCTCTCCAGAGCCCTCAATCTCCTCAACCCACCCACAAACCCTCCTCGCAACCTCCAAGCTCGCATCTTCACAATGTTAGCATAGACCCTCAAAAAGAAAAGAAAAAACTTACCCTCTCTCGTGCAAAAAGCATGTGGGATATCTCCCTCGTCAACTTCAATCCTCGTCATCCCTCCCCCTCCCTTCCGCCTCTCAATGAAACCTTCCCTCTCACCATCATCAACCCAGTGATCCGTCTTTGCATAAAACACAAAGAAACGCGGAACGTCCCCTCTGGGTCCCTGGCTGGCGGCCCAGAGCTCCTCACTCCACTTCTCATCGCATATCGTCTCCAACTCAGACAGTCCCAGGTGCACTGATTGCCGCACGCCGTCCCTGCTCTTCAGCCATCGCGCCGTCACGTCGGCTGTCAGAGGCGTGAAACCCATCACTCGGTGCACCACCCATGTCAAGCCCGCCAGAGTCAAGAAGCTGAGTAGAAGTCTTGCGACGATGTGCGTGGTACTATCCAGGAAGGGGACGGCACGCCGTAGGGCCGTGACTCGAACACCGTTCGACGAGCGGGCGATATGCGTCAGCGTTGGGAACAGCAGAAAGCCATGCCGCAAGTGAAGATGCGGTGCTCGATCGCTAGATTCCATGTGCCTGTGAAATATCTCGACGCAGATGTAGCTGCCCACGGAGTGACCCATGAGGATCACAAAGTCGTAGGGCTTCCCATCGCTGTCAAGGCCAATCCGTTTGGCGGCGACATCCTTGTAGGTGTCCTCGATCTGGCCATTGAGGTCCCACGGTTCGTTGTCTGGACCAAAGGGCTCATGCTCGTCGTCACTGAAGCCAAACAGATTCTTGCCGTAGATGTCGTAGGCCGTATCTTGCTCGATCTTATCCAGGAACCCGCGCAGAAGCTTCAGGAAGTCGGTGTAGTATTCGATCAGTCCCGGGTTGCCGCACACGTAGTAGATCAGAGCATTCTGTCTAGAGTCATCTGATCTCTCCGACGGCAGCCAGATGTTGGTCACCATCTTGACACGTCTCGGTCACCGGCTGTGGCTTGAGGCGGATGTTGAAGCTAGAACGACGTCGCCAGATATCCAACAGTGGATTACGTAGATCGATAAGCTTCCGAGCTACCCGGGAGCCAAGCTTTTTAATCTCATCTCGAGCCAGAACACCCACCTCCCTTGCAATAAATCTGCCATTGTTTCATGGCCATTAGATGTGAGATTTGTTCATGTCGATTCAATAATGCCTTCATTGTAATTATGAATTGCCACATCACAGGTATCCATGAACCAGCGCACATACAACTCTTCGCATGCGAACTTAGGACAAATGGTGTTACTCAATCATTAATGACAAAATGCCGAACCAATGCAATCAGACCCATACTCCAGAAGTGTGGCTAACACCAACACTGACAGAACCCAAACACTTGCGAGTTATTCTAGCATGCACCCAACCGATTCCACCTGATGTCCTCCCACTACTTCAAAACACTCTTGTCCACCTCTCGCCAACCCCTTAGACCTTGTGAGTCTTGCGCACTTCAACCAGCCCGACCGTCTTCTTGGTGACCGCGGACCACGTAGGCATATACTTGAGAATTTCATCAAGAGCCGGGATCGTGCCAGGCGTATTCGCATCGCTCCAAGCACAGCTGACCCTCACTTCCAGAGCATCCGCCGTCTGGGTTTGCACCCGTGATTCTTCTGATCGTACCTTTAACTCATCATCGTCCAGCCTATCATCTTGCGCTTCTTTGGAAGGGGTCTCTGTGGCATGTTTGGCGTGTTCGCTGAGGTAGAGATTCAATGTCCACGGTCGACCTCGGTCACGTCGCCAAAGCTGGATTGACTGGAAACCCTCGGACGGGAACTTGCCAAAGCGAGGATCTCTTGAGGCAGCGCCGTCCACCGCAAATCCGTAGATCGGCCTCGAAGTGTGGAGATAGCAGAGCCTCGAGTCGAGGGCGTCGATTCGGAGCCGGGCTTTCGACTCATCCGTGCCATCCACCGTCTCAACTGATATCAGCTGCTCAGGAGTCCTATTCTTGACCAAGTGAGGCGTTAGGGCGGACGAGTCAAAGAAGCACTCCTTCAAGTCTCCCCTACTGGACTTTTCACACTTGATGTCCTGCCCAGCGGCGCTCGGCAGTGAATTGATGACGGAACGCGAAAACTCCTCTAGCCCTGTAATAGAAACAGTGTCGGTCTTGCTGTCAAGGTCCACGACTTGCTGGAAGTAAAACTTGAAGCGGTGGCTGTCTGAGAATGGGAAGGCAACCAAATTGTAGATGAAAGTGCCGGCAAAGACACAGAAGAGGAACAATGGTACGTGATGCGTGACCCGGTGAATGAAGGGTGTGAGGGGGAGCAACAGAAAAATGCTCAATACACCCAGCGACAACACGGGCGTCGCAAGGGAGCCGCCATCGGTACCGGTCATTTGCATAGCAGACATGGCGACCAAGCCCAAGTTACCAAACAGGATAACAGGAATTGGAGCCAAGAGGAGGAACTGAATAATCCATGTCCAAGAAGGGAGACGACCGGACCACGATTGCTCATGCTCGTATGGCTGATATCTTCGCATTCTAGGCGGTGAAGGCGAATTCTCTGCTGCAGCACGACGGTAGGTGTTAGCGAACGACGGCTGAGCGCTGGATCCATAGCCTGATTCTCCAGCTCTGAGCGGCGTTGTTTCAGTAGCATCCTCTGATGCGTCGCCCTCCTCTTCAGGTTGAGCAGATTCATCCTCTGTCTGCGGCCTGGGCTCATGGTCGTTATCGCGGCTTGAGATGTCCCGTGTTTGATGGGCATCATGGAGCTGCATAGCAAAGTCGTGTTTCCCAAGAAGAGCAAATTGCTCCAGCAGAGAGATAAACAAGGCTAAAAATATAGCAGACTGAAGGAATACCGTAGCATACAGGGCTGCGATATGTAGGCGATCCTCCGCCACAGCACCTAAAACCTGTATGCCCCAACCGAGGGCGAACAGCCAAATGAGAACGAATCCACGATGGAGGGCGCTTGGGCGAACAAAACTGGATCCACGCATGATGAGCCAGAACGAGAAGTAGAACAGCGACAGGGTCAT
This sequence comes from Fusarium albosuccineum, assembly GCA_012931995.1. Taxonomy (NCBI): domain Eukaryota; kingdom Fungi; phylum Ascomycota; class Sordariomycetes; order Hypocreales; family Nectriaceae; genus Fusarium; species Fusarium albosuccineum. Next base: position 2,664 of record JAADYS010000325.1, on the reverse strand, counting down.
GGACCACCTGTGACATGTCAGTAAGTGCCTGAGGATAATGTTGTGGTTGTACTTACACAGCGTAGCCACTGCTGTAGATGATGAGAGGGTTGAACTTAGCAAGTAGGAGTGTAGATGCAATGGTCAGCGCTCCGGCAAAGACGAGCGCAAAGGGGAAGCGCAGGAAACCCTTCCAGCCACCCAACACGACAGGATCATTATTAATGTCGTGATGCATCTTGATGTCTCTGGAGAAGAAGTAGTACTTGTCCTTGCGGACGAGGATATAAGTGATCGCAACGAGAATCAAAGGTGTAGCGACGAGGAGCGTCAGCGACCATGCAAACAGCCCTCTAAGTGCAAATACAGCCCAGGCAGCGCCAAAGATATCGAACCAGACACCATCGGCTTGTTTTCCGTTTTGAACAAGGTCGGAGTTTCCATCAGATCGATCGCCGTGGAAGATGGTACCAGTTGTCTGTGACAACCTCTCGGTCGATGCGAGAGCAGCCGAGAGCATATGCCAGATGCTTTTAACAGAAGTATGTCTAGTATCGTCTTGGTTGGTATGGTAGCGAGCTCTTGGCGCGTAAAAAGCAATGTCCAGCCCACGCTGTCCGAAAACATCCGCAAAGATTTCGTAATCGGTGGCGCTCTTGATAACGCCTCTCTCGAAGGCATTCGCAGCAACGACAGATCCGAATGGGTGGGGACTCTTAGAGTACACCTTGGCGGCCTGTAGGTCGGTGGTTCGGAATAGAATGGCACGACCTCCAGCTCCGGCACCTTCGAGGTTGACAAACGTGTGCGTGAACTGCAGCAAAGGGCTGTAGCCAAAAGCTCGGGCACCGAGAAGTCCATCCTCTTCGGCATTGTTGAAGAGCAAAACGATACCGTTCTTGGGTTGGCGGCCCTCGGACGTAAAGTAGCTTAGCAGCTGGAGCATAGACACACAGGACATACCATCGTCGGTAGCTCCATAGCCAGTGGAAACCCTAGAGAAGCGTGAGAAGAGAAGGGTAAATGTGGAGATGGCACTTACGAGTCAAAATGACAGTTGACCAGGACGCCGCCCTCGCCGCGGAACTTCTTGTACGTTGATTCGGAGCGCCACCAATCGCCCTCGGGGTCATTCTTGCCATGAATGTAGACGTAGTAGTTGTTTCCTTCAAAGTACTGGCCCATCCAAGACCCTTTGCCGATGTTAGTATTGGTACGTCTGGCTGTGTTGTAGGTCCAGGTGACGTTGGAGGTTTCATCGTTGAAAATAGTCGCTCCAACAGGCTTGGACTGGATAACCTCATCGTTGGAACCGAGGTTAGGAACATGTTCCCAAAGAGAACCGGCGCTTTGTTATGTTAGATTCAGCATGCCAGATACACAAATCAGGGAACTAACCTGGTATGCCAGTCTACACCACCGAGCGTCTCGGTTGTGTACGGCACGCTGTTGCGGTCCAATATGTCTTTGGTGCGTCTGATGAGAAAGTCGCGTACTCGGTCATTTTCATGGCTGTTGTACGGGTGATAAGCACGGCTTATCGTCTGCAGATCCGACCAAGCCTCGGTGAGATTGAGGCCCCGGTACAGCGAGCGTTCAGATGGAGCTGAGGGGACAGTCTCGTGCACGTAGATGAGAGGAATAATAAGGGCGAGGTAGATAACGGTGGTCCAGAACGAGACCGGGCCCGGCCGAAAGGCGAAAGGATTCTTAAACCTCATGATGTCGAAGGGTGGATCAGTCACTGAGCGACGGATTACTCCGAGAGGACGAGAAGCGCAAAGGTCAGCACGCCGGCGAGCAGCGGGAGGAAACGACTAAATAGATAGCGGCTATTGCTGTAGGGTCATCGTCAGGTGGAAGATGAAGGCGGAGCCACGAAAGGACGGAAGCGGATGGAGCACGTAGGAGAAGAGGAGATGAGACGCGAAGGCCGGAGATGGTTGAGATGAATCCAGATCAGGAGCTTTGTCTTTGTCGTCGGACCAAAAGACAGAGGGAAAACATGCAAAGATGCGCCTTCCTGCTGTAGATGAGCCACTTCCAGCGCCGTTCAGCACCTTCCTCGAGACCTGGAACCAAAACGTCGCGATGAAGTAGTAGGACTGAGGCTCGAGGGAGGTGCGCAGGCGGCGATTGCGTTGCTTCCCTTGTCACATGGCCCAAGCTCCCTGTTTCGGGCAAGGTACGTACAATGACGCCAGGGCCGATGCAATGCGGGGGGTCCAAGCAGGAATGATTTGCATAAAACCCGGTGCATAAACAGGGAGCTTGAAGCCATCACCACTCACGTCTTTTTACATGAACATGTCACAGGGGAACCATTTACGGAGAAAGCAGTCACACAGAAAATGCAACATGCATATAATTATTAGAATCAAGTACATTTTGCCTACGCAATTAGTCCGCTTCTCCGGTCAAGGAATTGTTACTAGCTCAATACAGTGGTCAAGCCCTTTCAATAGCGCTCTGTTACGAACTTGTAAATGACAGTTATCAGTTGCGGTGGTTAGTTAACTTTTGAGTTAGAGGCGGCGCTTAGCCCGGCGCTTCCGGCCATCCGATCTGATAAGTTCGACACTTCTCCTAAAGATGGGTCGAAGCTGCACGTTGTCAGAAAAGCCCAACGTCCATCAAGGACCTGTTAGTCTACCTCATCTAAGCGCCGGGAGGAGGAGGTGGCGG
>JAADYS010000324.1:0-31693 GCA_012931995.1 Fusarium albosuccineum | reverse complement strand
AGAAGAAAACTATGTTTTTTTGAACTATAGAAGCCATACCCTTAATGGGAATAAGCAAATAGACAGAGAACAGCAGGACGCCAATAGCGAAGCCCATCTTGCTCATCGACGGGGGGGCCACGTTGGGAGCAGCGTTGTCAGTGTTGGTAGAGTCGGCGCTTGAGGCAGACTTGGTACCAGAGCTGTCGCTATCCTTGCTGTCCTTATCGTCGTCGCCGTCGTCGTCATCGCCGTTCGAGATAACAGTAGCCTTAGCAGTCGCAGGAATCTTGGGGTCGGCAGTGAGGGAAGTGCCCGTTGTGTTGGAGCAGAAAGGGGCCTCCCACGCAGCGCCCTTGTCCCACATGCACTTCTGCAGTTCAGCCGTGGTCTGACCAAGGGCGACGCAATAGAGACCACAGTTATCGAAGTAGCTGACAATCTGATCTTCACCACAGCAATCCTTCATGATCTCAATGTGCTTCTTGCTGTACGACAAACCGCAAGTGGCATCTTTGTTGGGGGTATCGTAGAGGTTCTTGCAGGCCAAGGTGCTAGTGGCGGTCGCAGTAGAGACGGTGGTTGACATGATGGCGACTATTGAGCTAGGTCCAATGTTTTTAATGAAAGGCTTCGAAAAGGAACGGTGATGCAGAAGTTTGGGAAAATTAGAAGGATCGAGTTGTGTTGATGATAAGAGAACGTCTGTTTTTTTTAATAAATAAAAGAGCATACGACATGGACAAAGTTGTATAGAAGATCGATTAGCTAATTGGATATTTTAAACCAGTTTGCTATTTTCGACAAGCCTTGTCTAATTTTAGCGACATGACTAAACCTCGTGTCCCATAGTAGAGTGCCTTGGAGGGAGCTTATCAAGTCAAGCAGGGGTTAATGGCCCCCACTTCCCCTATTAAGTTACCCAGTAAGGCAGCCTGGCGAGATGATATTCCTCCAAGGTTCAGAATGGCAAGTTTCCAGAAGAGTAGAGACAAGTAGCATCGACGAACCCAACGCAAGATTGCAAGTATATTGGTTTATCCATCTTCGTTGGGGGATGTGCAATGCGTTACAAGAATACATATATATCATCTGTGATGCCTGGAGGGTGCGGGTTCAGGCGGTCTTCGGAACTTTTTGTGGACATGGCAGGCGAGCGGAAATGCAAGTCAAAAAATCAGTGAGAGTCAGCGACGGCGATGCACGAAACGAAAAGTATATCAATCGGTAGCTGGAGATCTTTTCTATTCGTATCGCGTATGCATGATAATTCATTAATTTATATGAAAGGATATTCTGGATCCAACGAAACATCCATGTCGATCTTGTGCCGCTTCATCCCGTGTGTGTTGAGGGCCCAGTGGCTGAAGGTGTGGGTCTAAAGTCTTTTACCCAATCAGCGTGTTTTGAGCCACGACACGCGTGATCCAGAACACTCTCATTGGCTCTTCTCCTACAGCCACTGTAGTCAGCACGTGATCACCATCTCCTCAGCCACGCGTCTTTTCACTTGAGCCATACACATTAAATGCAACTTTCTAAACGCCATGTCTCTAGCCTATTCGAATGTCACCTGGTAATAATGCTGGGCCGTTACTTCAAGACTCTGTAATCCTCGATTGAAGAAGCCGACAGTTGTTGCATCAACAAACCATGGGCCGGGGCTCAGATGGTCCGCAACACCACACCAAGCAAGATTTGCGCCACAGCCTAACTGGCGATGGCCTCACATTGCGTCTCCCTGCTAACGCACGGGAGATTTGGTTTGGTTCAAATGAGGACTGGCGTATTGACTATTACCCCCAGGAGACGCTTGGTATTTTCGCATTTGCATTTAGGATAGTTCGATCGCTTCTTTGTCTCGTAAATATGAATCTGCGACAAGTAACTTTGAGAATATTCTGATGCGCTGTTTTAGAATGCAGCCGTGCGACATATCTACGAGTGACATCTTGACGCGGCAAAACTGGTCTATTGCGATCGGGCATACAGGCAATGTGTCGGAGGAAGCGATTTTGTTAGAGATATGTATGGTAGTGAGCGATTGGGGGTGGCGAGGTCGGATCGGTAAGAAATACATTGGTTAGGTGAAAAATAGCTGGCGAAAAGTATTGGCGAGAATGGTCAGCGAGAGTTGGTTGGCGAGAATGTATAGATACTTGGCGAGAATCAGTTGATGCCATGCGGCTTGACCAGGCGTGACACTGAGCGAGAGGGTTTCAGCATCGACCAGCGTCCACAAGAGGGATTGTAGAGATTGGCAATGCCCAAAAGCAACCCGTGTTTAGGCGTAAGTTCAGACTCGACGCGGATCCAAAACGATGCTCCGGTGAGACGCGACAGAGTCGACACTTGGCGCGTCGCCTGTCTAATTCAGTGAGGCTCACCCTAGACTTTATTTCGATGTTCATCAAAATCGGCTCCCAACGTGCACAACGTTCAAAGATGTCAATAGATTCGTATCAGTTCTAGCTACTGTTATGTCCTGATATTGTTATGAGTTCTTTAACCGGGAACAGCCAAATTGGGCGAATTCCTGGCCCATGCCTCAACGATTATGTTCTTTCACACATTGTCGTTGTGAACACCAGGAGCAACACTTCCGCATGGCGGCAACGAGATCACTGTACGCAGCATCATGATTTATCTTGGGTGAACTCTCGCTGAGCAATGTGGCGCAAATATTCTTAAATGCATGTCATGAATTTTATGGGATTTATTGTTACCTATCTCGGCCTTACGATGTTTGCGCGTCACTTGGGCAAGTCTGGGGCCATGTTGATGTTTTGCGAGTGGAGCCGGCGAGTTTTTGAGTGACCCACTAGTTACAGTGGCTGAGACCAATCAAAAGCCTTCGAGCCGACCGACCGCTGGCGGCTGGTGGCTCAGAGCACTGTGATTGGTCCCAGCCACGGCTGGCTAGTGCGAGCATCGAGCCAATCAAATTCTAGCTCTCCTGACATCAGCCGAAGAGCCAGCCTTTAGTTGGCTTCTAAAGGTACGTACCCCTCAGCTCCATTACCCATACAGGTCCATGGTTCGAATCCCCCTCTATCAAGATCCGTACAAGGGCAAAAGTGACAACGGCCACGAGGTCTCACCAGCAAATAAATGCATCTCATGAGACAAACGAGAGGAATTCGACGACAATGAGGATGAGAATTCCTCAGACCACAGCCAAGATGAGCTTTGTCTGACAGTCCACATGGTGAACAACCCAATGACCGGAGTGATGATACTAGATTTATTGTTTAGTATGGAGCATCGAGGCGTGGTATCCTAGCCCTCGATACGAGAAGGCCAGAGCTGCTTGATCGACTTCTCAATTGACGAGTGGACAGAAGATTACCTGAAACGTGAGAGATTCAAGCTACTTGGGCTGGAAACCACTATTGAGCATTGCGATCCACACGACCGAAAAGCACTATCGCATCCTTGTCCGTATCTCGCACGCAGTATGGAATGGCATGATGGCATCCAATATGTGGTCAAGCCTGCGGGACCTTTATTTGACGGGCAAGACTAGCAAAATTGCGTACTTTCCGCAGTACGGGACTCGGATGGAGAAACAGATATGGCAACTGGCTTGAGCCCTCTCTTGCTCCGGGCACGTCACCTTGGGATCGAGTAGGATCTTTAGATAAAACGATCCACATAGGCTTAAAATTTAGTTGCGCGTGATTGTGTGCACGAGAGCTAAGCAAACCGGTCCGCTACGTCCACAAGTGCATCAACCCTTTCCCGGTCCCAAAAATACATGGCTCGCGTCCACGGCTCCTCACAAGGAGAACCTATTTCCCCACTGAGGAGTTCAAGTGATTGACAAAGTCTCTCTTTTTCTCCCGGCGTAGAGGTATATGAAGCCATTCTTACCTCGTGTAAGCACATAGCAGAGAAGCTCACCAATATAAACTGTTGGAGCTGAGTCTTGTGGGCCTTCTGAAGATTCTGCAGCAGGCCATAACCGCGTGAGGAGAGATGAACAGCATACAGAAGCTCCTGATGGACTGTTCTGTGGTGAAACCGCCGCACATGATCTAGCTCTGACTGAGTAAGTTGTGAGGTTGCGTCACAGAGCTGGTCTTCAACCTCATGGATAAGTCGGCGATACCCGTCAAGGACGAAACGGAAAACTGACTGGAAAGCTCTCAGTTTCCAGTCCCTTAGCTTGTCCGGGTCTGATTCTCTGCAAAAGTTCCAGTTGCACAGGGCCATACTTGGCGATAAGTAAGTCCGCAGCAGTCTAGCGTGACTATAATGTAGAGAGTGTCGATGGATCTCAAACTGCAGGAAACCCTTTTCTAGACGAAATACCTCTGAAGGAGAGAGCTTCACAGGCTCAAAGAAAGAATATCCGACAGGTCTGAACCCTACCTGGGTTTCCTTTCTAAGGTCATACGATAGCTTGTCCCATGCTTCAGTCGTATACTCTTTGATCAGCTGGCTGGACTCTTGCCTCTGATGATAGAGGTCGCAGAGGATCGGCAAGCTACCCTCCCACACAGTGGGAGAAAGAGGACGAGATTGTAGGATTGTTTCAAGCTTGGGCCTTAGCAGTGGACTGGGGAACGGATCGGTTTGTGGAAGTAGACGGAGACGGCTAGCAAGTAAAGCGCGTGAGAGCAAATGCTCGTTCTGAAACATTTCCGTCTTGAGTTGAGTGATAAAGGGCTGGAGAATATGGCGGCGTGCGGAAAGAAAATACCGAAGAAAACCAGGGGATGCTGCAATGACTGCTCGAAGGTCGAATACCGAAAGCGATCTCATGACTTGCAGTACTAGTTCGGCTGGAAGCCTACATAGTGGTGCTGGTGCCATGGTGGTCATGCGGATGTTGACTTGGTACATGGTGGAGTGAAGGATGGAGTAACGCGAAACCGTCTGGAGGAAAAGGTCTGTATTTGTACACTGCGACTGAAGTTAAAATGGGTGTGAGCTGATTTCAGTTCTTTTTAAACCTTGGCTAGAGGCCAGGTGTTTAATGCAAAACTAAGGTTTGTTGACGAATTGGCGCGTCTTAATCAAATTTAGATAGAATCGTGTATCCAGACAATCGCGCAGTGCGCAGAAGATGGCTCTTGTATAGCAAAGAATGAACAAGACAAGAGTGTAGTCCAAGATGAGTGTATGGAATTCACAGGGTAGAGGTAGTAACCTCAACTCGGAGAATTGCCACGAAAACAAGACATAGGCATTGGCACAGATCTTCCACTACATGGTCTGCTGTCGAAGCACCTTTGATACCTCACTGAGGGCATACCTCATCTTTCTACGAATTGATCAAGATGCCTAGGTGTTATATCATCATATGGTGCAGCCGGACGAGGATACTGAGGGCGAGACCCTGGACCCGTTCTTCACAGGAGTTGCGCAGCTGTCTGCTTTTTGCTTGCGGAGCTTCTTAGACCCTGGGAAGACCGATGAGTGACTTCTACGGGAGCAGGCCAGGCTCCAACAGTGGCCCAACTTGTATCCTGAAATGCGCGAGCCAACAGCGGATCTCCCATCGTCATCACCTCATGCACCAACAACCGCATCGTATGTTGCATCGTCTCCATCTTTCGAAAAGAATCCCTCCCAGTCCCTGCAGGCTCGGCTTACGAGGTCTTCATGCAAAGACACCGATCTTGCGGAAATCGACAGTGGCTCTAGTGACACTGGCGGTGATGAGGATGATTGCAGTGACGACGCAGGTATCCAGCCGTCAGTAACTGTGGCGCTCGGAACTTCAAATAAACGAAAGTAAGGAACCTCGGACAGTGGACATTCCGTGAGTACCGACGGGTTTTCGTTCAACCTTGACACCCGGCAGTACTGCACGCAAATGTGTCTCTTGGGCCTCAAAAGATGGGATCTACTCGATGAGAACTGTCCTAACGTGGCTCTTCATCATTCTCTAGAAGGGGGCTCTCGCCATCGTATCGACGCCTCCGAGTTTGTACAGCTCGTGCAAGTTCAGATGAGTGAGCAGTCTTATCGTTACTGCTACTGCAAGCCGGTGAAAGGTAAGCATGGGATAAGAAGACAGCTCTTCAAGCTGTCATTGCGGAAGCACGGTTATACCTTTGTCGGTAAGGGAACCTTTGCCGCTGCGGCGCCGAGCATTGAACACGAGTCGGACGCCTACTCGCGACTGGACTCGTTACAAGGACACGTCATTCCTGTGTGTCTGGGAAGCATCGACCTTCAAACACCTCACCCGCTCGCGATGGCGTTTACTGGCCATATGCTACTGTTATCATGGGTAGGAGATGGGATGGCTGATAGGGTTTACGCCGAGGATCAACAAGAGCCATTGAAGAGGCTTCTTCTGACACATGGAGTCTTTCACAACGACATGCGGCATCGAAACCTGCTCTGGAACAAGGAGTGTGAGGCGGTCATGCTTATTGACTTTGATTTTGCGACGATGCGGTCGCCGGCCAAGCATAAGCGGATATCAAGGCTGTCCGGCAAAAGGAAAAGACGACCGAGCGATATTGGGGTTTCCAGGCGTAAGGCGACTCCCTCTTTGGGACTGTAATATTAATTAATGGTTAGAGTCGGAGAGATGCAATCTCTAGTATGGAAGATCCCCAAGGAAGAATGCAAGTTAAAGATTCATGGCTAAGGACCAGTGTTCAGTGAGTTCATAGTGAGTGGTTTTGATAAAAAGACTTGATGAGAATGCCTGTCGAGGCGGATTATAATAGCAATCTAGCGAGGATCATGCCGTAACGAGTAATGACGCGATAAACTGGTTAAAAACTTTGTTTATGAAGGTGGATGCCGGGCTCTTGTCGGGAAGAAGAGTGAGTTGACTAGAATATTATTGAGTCAAAACTGTCACTGAATTAAGGACGAGGTGACCACTAAACCGCGGAAGATACTTGCAGGCATATCAGCTCTCGCGAGATACAGTAGACGTCCTCACGAGTGCAAAACCATCAAGCATGTGAGTAATCCCCCTTCTCCCCTATCTTCCACCGATAGAAATGCCGCACTCATTGGATGTGTTCTTCTCTGTTGCGTTTTCTTCGGGTCAATAGCAGGCGGTTACGGAATTGACTTTCCTGATACATCCTGCTCGGGTTTCTGCCTTTGAGCAAATAGAGCAGTGCTTCTACTATCTCCTTTTGGATAATCCAGCGCCCCTTTACCACCTAACATGACAACATCCGCCTACTAATATCAGTTTGTGCCACCCTCAACCATGCCGGCCCATGAGGCGAGCAGACGTTTTTGGTTGTCTCAAATATGTCCCCCAGCCGTGTTGCACCTCCATCGTCTGGCAATAAACCTCCCGATGCCACCAATAAGGATGAAAAGCTTGCTGGGCACATCGTAACCTTGCTGAATGCCAACATAAAGCATACACCTCTAAGGGCAACATCTCTGCCTCAGGAGCTGGCATCCTTGTTGTCAACAACAAGGTTGACATCTGTCTCTTTGGTTGTTTTGGAGTAGAGGCTGTTGGCAGTCCTTCTTCGTGTCTCGAACAGCGCTCGCTGCCCTGTTAGTCTTTGATTATGCCAACAAACATGTCAATGCCGACATGAAGCAGTATGCCTCTAGCACTGACTTCTATCTGCTGGCAATTACCAAAAAAGGCTACACCGCTGTTGCTAATAACAAGTGTGACATCCGCCTCTTGATCGCCTTGGTGGCGAGCTGGCCACAGAGATGGTCTTGGTCACAGAGGATCTGGCCAACCTTCAAGGCTCTTCGATCAACGATAGTTCCGCATAACACCAGTGCCTTGTAGATACTAATAATTGTGTTTTTCTGAACTGTGAAAGCCATACCCTTGATGGGAATAAAGCAAATAGATAGTAGATACTAGCAACCCCCAGGCTATTTCCTTACGAGCCTTGGTTCAGCTCATGCCTCACTCTGGCGTGGCAAAAAGGCCTAGTAAGTATCCAGGTCTTCTCCCACTGCAATCAGCGGCCAGCATTTCATTGTAGGCTGTGTTGTGCCATTTGTTGGTATCTCCCATGCAGCCCTCAAATCCCTCTGCTCACTACCACTTCAACCACTTCCCACGAACCCAATGACAACCGCTCCCGACTACATAATATTCTACCATCAGCTCTCAGTATCGCTCGTCCGCCGCCAATGGAACTCCTGATTGCTTGGGTGGTAGAGTCTCTATTATTCTTCCAGCTCTCTTCGTTTCCTCACCCTTCTTCGCCGAGGTTGTCCATACGTTGATGGCGGGCGACGTTGGCGTCAACTATTGATGGAGCGGTGTCAACTGTTGCACGCTTCGTTACAATTCAATCGAACCTGAACTGCGATCTCAATTACCCACACCTGATCATCGGCAAGCAGCGGGTTGCTGGAAGCTCTGCCTTTCGGCACATCAAGACCAACAAAGAAGATCGCAAGTTCGGCCCAAGACGCCATACAAAACCATAATGATACAGTCTGTGACTGACATCAACTGCTCATTGCAAGGAACAATAATGAGATCGACTCTAACAAGCTCTGCCACATAGATCTCGAGTATGGGAGGATTGTGGAAAGGTGAAATGTGCAGGATTGGATGCCTCTAGAGGAGGAGGTCAGGACCAACATTTACAAGTAGGGCTCTGACAAGAATGTCGATGTTGCCATGCCTAATGCGCTATTGACTTTGAGCAAAAACCCACACAGTTTAATTGAGACATCAGTTTTACCATCTATTTAGTTGGTTGCGGTCCACTAGTCTTGTGCCTTTTTGTAAGAGCAATACTTCCTGAAGTAGTGCGTATAGCGGTCAAGCAGTGACGGATACCCTTATGACGAGGCTTCTGCATAAAAGTACTGCCAGTTCACTTAATAGCACTTGTTGTTGTGAGCTGAGAAGCAGTAGGAAGTCGAAGCATCTGTCTTTCCCGGTCAACTCTGGCCTCGGGCGAATCTCAGCCTCCCCCGAAGAGCCCACGCTTGGGTGCTACCGAGCACGCTCCTGACTTCGGCGTGAGTATGTGCTATCGCTTAGTTCTGGCTTTTGACTTTGCTGACGTTATGACAACAAGAAATAGAAGCCCAAGTCTCAACTACCCAGTCCTAGCCTCAAGCAAATCTCAATCTCCTCCAAGCAACCTACACTCTGCAGAGTTTTTCAACAACATGTTGTCCAACAACACTGCCAACTCAACCACAAGCAGGAGCCCACCGTTATGCCTGAGGAGGAAATCGAAGCACCAGACTTTGCCGTACTGGACGCCAACAACCCTCCAGAAACCCTCGAGATGTAAGCTAAGATGACAACCGAGCTCCACAAAATTGACCTGCAGCCTGGGCACTGCGTTTTCGAGACAACTCTGTCGTTGCCCATGTCTCGGAGGCTGGTGAGTGTCTTGCAGTCCACACGACGGGAGTTCTAGGTCTCAGGGACATGGCACCATACTTGATGGCATGCCGGGGCCTGTCGGATCACGAATAGGTAAGCACACTGCGCCTTCACTCCATGACCAGCAGCTTACTATTGCATACGTATGGTGGTCAAGCTTGCACTTCCGACAACCCTCTTGGTATCGCTATTCAGCGGTCCCTACTTGCCGCTCAGCTGCCATGTCCCTCCATAGATCCTTCATCTCTTCTTCGCACCCTCGACGAGGACAACCACAGCACTAGGTTGTTAATGTTGAATACTAAGGACAAGATCTATCTAATCAGTGCCAGGTTATCTGGATCCTTGGAGAGGGTCAAGCTGCATCTCGCGGACTTGTCACGGTATATGACACAGGAATAGGACCTAAGCACCAGGTCGGCAAGCCCATGCCTGTACTAGCCCTCATCAATTACAAGGTGCAGGATAACCTTGAGTTCCTCCAGTGGACTTTGCGTTTCTGGGATCGCGATTTCTTGTAAGATGGCGTCGTACGACGAAAAGGCGGGCCCATCCCCCCCGGCTGTTGCCGCCCATTGATCTTCCCGACTGTGGCTCCCGTTGCCATCATCCTGGACTGTATGTATCTAGTGGGAAAGCAATTTCTTGAACCACCATTGAGCTTCAAGTTTCGTATCCTCGTCCTCACTCCTCCATTTACTCTAACTTTGTTGACTTAACTGGTCACGTCAAGTCCACCTCCGTTACTCTTTATCTACTCAAGTATATACATCACTGAGAATGTATTTACTGTTGTTGCTGGCAACTATGAACTCTGAGATTTGTCTGCTTGTTTCTTCTTGTGCCAACCTGCGACAACAGCCAACCACAGCGACGTTTACAGGTGCCTGGCTACTGATCAACAGCTATTGACTCCTTTTCATCTCCCTCTTATCTACCTCCCGCTCGAAACCTTCTCTGGTCTCAAGTGAGTTTAGGTGTCCGTTATGTATGGGAGTAGGTCTGCCAAGGTCTTCAAAACTGAACTTTAGAGCTTGTTTTTACCGTGTCAGCAACCTCGTCTTCTCGTCAACCGCCTTTGTGAAGCACATGCCTATAAGGTAAATTCGGCATCCATCTGATGCGACACGGCACTAGCTCTAGCAAACGCAGTGATTTCTCCCGCTGTAATCCGACCCCCTTTTTCAAGTCCCTAATCGCTACTACATCGAAAGTACGACCTACCAGGAGCCTACCAAGGATGAATTTGACATACATAGACTACAAACTATCTGCTTTGCTTAGAATCCAGCTTCTACTACAACAAAGAACACGGTATCTTAACACATCATAGCGAGGCTACGAACACTCCAGCACCTAGCCACTCGATAAGTACACTGTTCAGCCCCAAACTATCTGCGGAATCAACGCAAAAACCTGTTCGCAAGTAACCAAATTTAACCTACAGCATTTGTTCTTGACTTTGACGAGTCATTTCGTATCTACACAGTTTTCCAAGTTAAGCTCTTCACCGACCTGTCACCCTGCAGCCTCTTGTTATTTGACTCCTCTCCGCATACTTTCGTCGACTGTCACTGGAATCCTCTTAGCATTCCTTCGTTTATTTATTGCATGAGTGTCCTGGGCTTTACGATCGAGATCTGAGACCTTGGCCACCTGGCAAAAATAGTCGATTCAGCATCTCACCACATGCTGAACAACATATCATCCCTCCGATACTTTCCGGTTATGTCACCAAAACCTAACGTCGAGCCTGACTACTGAGTGCCACCGCATTGGCGAGGCAGGTATCTCTTGCGCTATCACCAATCATCACCGCTTCAGAATTATCAAGAGCGCCTAATGCATCGCGCTTCATGATATCAACACGTCCGCTTTTGGCCTTTTCATGTTTATGCGCCTGTGGTTGCCGCCCGTCACGACCTCAGAATAGCTGTTGAAGTGTACGACTTGGCCGCAAATACCACCAGTTTACGAGAACTTTTGCCTCACTCTGAACCTGGCGTATCTCTTCGTCTCCAGAATTTTCTTTGTGCTTTTTAGTTCCTGCCGTTGCTGTTGGCACCTTTGCCTTCCTCCCTTCTCACACCTGCGCCTGCGCGAGCCGTCGTACGACAAGGCTGTCCCCTCATCTTCCCCTGCCACACCAGGCCCGGTCTCGAGGTGGTGACTCTGGACAGGGCTTGCCAGACTTTTCTGAGATCTTTGTCGAAGGTCGGTAGAATGAGCTCATCGCTTGAGCTGTCTGGTAGGATCAGGGATGTGTCGAGTTTGGAGGATCGAACTACTTGTTATGTAGCTGTGACTTGGGCGGTGAACGTAGGTGGTGTCTGCCCGTCAAGCCATTGACCACAGTCTTGGTTTAATCTTTAAGATGGCCATGAAAGATCTGTTGCGGTACCTTCTATGTACGCTGAGCCGTTATTGGAGTTCACAGAATCGTAAGATGGGACCGTTGCACTTGGACAACATGGCTTATACGAAGCTTCAAGTCCTCAGACAAGAACATCGGCCATACCAGCCTACCTATCTACCGTCGTCATTGATCAACATGTAAACTATCCCCTGTAGTCTCGAGCTCATCTCGCCTTCTTTTCCGACTCGATGTAGCTTCTAGTCCTACTGTGTTCTTTGTTGTGGGAGCTGGATAACCTGCCATCGAGATAGCATCTTCTGCTCCATCCGGCACGTCGTCCTCAGCCGCAGGCGAAGTCGACTTGGGGGCCCGGGCCCTCGACACAGCTCTGCGGAGTGCTCCTCTCGGTCGGCGTCAACCATGTCTCCGAGTCACTGCTGCTCAGGCTCTTGAATGCCTCCCGGCGCAGCTTCTCCCAGAGTCCCTCGGGCGAATGACCCGGACGTGTGTCCTCGGCAATCTCGAGGCCGTACAGCCTACAGCGTATGCTCTGTCTAAATATCGCCGTCTCCAGCGCTTGGTGCAGCTTCTTGACAAACTGGGCGTCGTGTGCTAGAGCGCATCCACATGGGCTGCTACTTTATCGACTTGTCCCACACGCCGGTCAATAAAGCTCAAGGTTAGACAGCAGGCCGTCAAAGCATCAAATCACGCAATGACTTTATCCTATATCTAGACAACTCGGCGCTACACGGCATCCATCGACACCACGCGGCACTCCAAATCCACAAAACCGCCAGAATCCTCGTCAAAAAGATATCTAACAGCGGCGTTATAGAAGTCGACGGTGAAGCGCTGCACTTAAAACAATTCTATCTACTTAATAAGCACACCTCATTCGTACGCCTCAGACGGTTAAAATACGAGGTCGCCTATGCACGACATAGCGCCACAGAGGAACACGCCGTAGCCCTAAGCCAATACATACGTAAATCATATAGGAAATCTAGCCAACTTAATACATATATAACACCAACGCCAGCACCGGGAAACAATATACAAATCGGCCAGTATACCCTTAGTGGCGCGGGGACTATAGGGATAGGAGGCTCGGGACGTGTCAGCATTAGCGTAAGCAATACCGGACATATCGTGGCACTCAAGAGGATGAGCATTGCCAACATGGCCGCCCCAAATAACGCCGCAATTCCCATGAGACGGCATCAGAGAATACTCGAGACGCTGACGCACATAGCAGACGCGGCCAAAGAGAATCGCGTCATGCGTCTGCTAGAAGTCATCACCAATGATCCAAACACAACCAACGATTCTTCCGATATGCGGTTTGCCTTGACGCCGTTTACGCCTAAACCACCGTTACAATTCAAGGGTCCCTTTGCCTCAATTGTTTCCCTGCGGCGATTTCAAGACTAATGGTTTCTAGCTCGTACCTAGTTCGAACCATGACACTGGCTCTACTAGACGCCATTGACTATCCTTATTCCCATAACTAAATTCATAGTGATATCAAGCCCATAAACATTGGGGTACGACAGTAGAACTTTATCCAAGCTTCAATCGTTCTCCTTAACACTAAAGACACAATCTACGCTCCAGGTTGCAATACGTTACCCACGCCTAGAATAACCGGGACCTTCTGCTGATTATCTCTAAAGCTAGAGCTGGACCGCTTCACTCCGACAATAGATGTCTGGGCAGCTAGTATCATGGCCATATGGATGTTTCTAGGGAGACATCCGTGGTAGTTTCGCCAAAATCCGTAGCGGTGTAGGCATAATAATAAGAAGAAGCGACCTCTATTTAACGCAGAGTGTAGCACTATAACTCAAGGCCTCATCACCTACGAGGACGAAGGTAAGTCTCAGAGATTCTCATGCTTTTAGACACAGAGATTGAACTTAGAGTAATGTCAGACCTCACGAGTGTGATCTTACAGATGCTAAGGCATCCATATGCTCATACCGACAAACAAAGAAAGTCCCGGCCTACCTGTCGTCAGGTTATCCGCATCTTACGCGCCGCCGACCCAAACGTCGAGGTGCTAGATGGTCTATTACAGAATCGAGCTCGGTTCGAGAGTTAACAACAGCAAGTCCTAAGAAAAGGTCTGTAAAAACAACAGTCTTGCTTTTTGTGTGTCGAGCCAGCATAAGTAAGTGCCCAAGATGTATCAACTTGGAACCCATCACGCCGGCTCTCAGAAGTATGTGGCTAGACGGATTATCGCGGATCGGTAGGCCAGCTAGGGATTGTGTTACGGGGATCATGGGTGTTCTTGTCAAATTCAAGAGTCAGCCAGGACACGGCGTTACAATTGGTCAAAAGTCCACGGCTGTAGATACGCAGCTAGGAGTGAAACCAGACAATAGCTGACCTGAATCTAAGCCCCAGTACTGATTAATAGAGACTCTTTTTATCAACCTAAAAGATCTTCTCAAGACCTTGCGCCTTTATGGGCAATTTGACTCGTGTACCACAGATGTTCCAGATCAAGTCAGTACATCGCTGTTTATATGTAAAGGAGACGTACCGTTTTAGCTCCCATATCGACAGCCTTTATCCCAGTGTACTTGGCCCAAGACCACGCCTCAGTCTTCTTAGCATAAGATAAGACCCCCTTTCCAGGGACATTACTCTTCAAGACCTTCTGCGGATGCTCGGGATCTATAATTGCTGCCCGAGCTAAACCCACCAGATCGCAACTGTCTCCGACGACAGCAGCCTCCATAGCCTGCCGTGTTCGAAATCCTCCAGTCAGCATGATCGGTACATGCGGGAACTCGGACCTGATGGCATTTGCTAAGTCGAAAAAAAACGCTTCCCTCGCCTTAGTACTTTTCTTGACTTGTGTGCAAAGGCTAGTACTGAATATGGGGTCCTCGATAGATCCTCCACTGACCCCTATCAAGTCAAGTTTGGCGTCTACAATAGCCTTAAGCCAAAACATGAACTCGCTTAAGTCTGCGTGATCCATTGAGTACACTTTAATCCCCACACAGGTCTCGGCTGGGATAGCATCCCTGATAGCGCGGATGATTTCCACAACCATTCTAGCCCTTGCCAGTAGAGAGCCTCCATACGCATCCGTACGCTGATTTGACTGTTGTGGTATAATTTGGGACAGTAAATATCCATGAGCGACATGACTTTCAACCTCAGCGAAGCCTACTTCAATCGACAACTGTGCCGCTTCGGTGAATCTTGCCACCACGTCTTGAATGTCCGTCTCTATCATCTCTTTTGGTGTTCCATACACCGGTGATCTAATAAGCCATGGAAACGCACCTTTTCCCAAGTCCAGAGGATTGCGCTAGGGGCGAGGCTCTTCACGAATGGTGCTTGACGTCCTGGGTGGTTAATCTAGACTATGACTTTGGTGCCGTTATTGGAACAAGCGTTGGCCCAGGATCTCCATGCCGTGAGAGCTTTTTCTCTTGTTAAACACCCATTGACTGTGATGTCGCTAGGAGCTCTAGGGTGTGCAGGGTCAACATGCACGTTACCTGTAATATTGATGAGAATATCTTACAGGCAGAGTCGCTAAGACGTTGACTTACCAGTGATGATTAAACCTCAACCTCCTTTGGCCCACTCACCATATGTAGCTAGACACTGCTTGCCACCTGGAACCCTGTCTTTGTCGGCCAACCTCTCAGCCATGGCCGCTTTGGTGGGGCGATTAGGCAGGTTGAGGCCGCATTTCAACGTGATCGACCTGGCGATGGACAGTTCCATGTTTCAACGACAGTATGAATGAAACCCGATGAATTGCTAACGAGAAAAAGGAACAGAGCTATCCTTGAAATCCTGGGCTGTGTTCTAGTGTGCAAATATACTACCCAAACCCCCGATGGGTTTACGCACATAATTTCCGCGAAAGATTTTGGAATTTTCAACTTCTCCTTGTTGATCTTTAATTACCTGCACAAAGAGCAATGGGAATAAAAATGTTACTGTACGTTTATAAAGCAAGAGAATGTGTTATGGCTGCCGTCTGGCATGTAAGGTTCTCAAATTGAACGGTCAAGTGTGAAATGTGCGCCAAAGAGGGGATTGAATTGATCTGCTTGACGAGGTCCCAAATCGGGCGACAGGCCCCGGGGTCTTATGTGCTGCTACATTACGCTAGTTGCATACGAATTTGGCTGTGGCCTGAGTAATCCGTTGGAATGCTTCTAGACCCTTTGTCTGACCCTGTGGATTGAGGCTTGTGCCCCAATCGGGGTCCCCGTAGCCTCGATTCCTTCGTGGCTGGGCCCCCACTTCTGACAAAGGTACCTTGTCCACGATCCGGCCAATTTAATCTCCGAGACCCTTGTGACATGTCATCTCGTGCTCATGGTACTGATAAGACCGGGAGATAAGATAAGCAGCAGATAACGAGAACAATACAACAGAAAGCCTAGTGTGTAGCATGGCAAGTGTTATAAGCAAAAATAAGAAAAGTCAACAGAGAGTAAAGAATAGATTCATATATAAATCACTTTCCATGTTTACAATTCTTTATTCTCACAAGCAGAGTCGCTTCTTTCTGATGTGATGGGGGATTGTGCTTCCGGGGGAACGTCTCACCCAGGGAAGGGGGGTTTGTTCGCAGCCCTGGAAGGGACAGCAACAGCCTCATTTTGTTCTTCCCATTTTCATCATCTCAATATCACTCCGTGACGAAGCCATCTGGCCCCCCTCGATCACTGCCTCCCTCGTACGGCTGCGAACCTTGCGACCTCTTCTCATCCTTCTCGCCTCTCCCACGAGTCTTTATTCGTCTCGCTCAGAGTCAGATGAACACCCCATGACGTCCGTCCCCCGAATCTCTCGATCACTGCCTCCCTCCCTCGCGAGACCTACAATCTTGTCGCTCGTTCACGCCGATCTGCTGTATCGTGTTGTCTCTCCCACACGGATCCTTCGTTCTTCCCGCGCCGACACTATTCCCTTCGATTTCACGGCCCACCGACCTGGGACCTGGCTTGTGCACTACAGTTGGGCTTGGGTAGACTCCCCTGGGTGAAGGCTTTCTTCTCTATGTCGCGTAGATGCTCTCCCCGTAAGTCACAAGGTCTATTGGCTATGAGACTTGGTGGTTGCGAGCCGCGGGACATAATGAGACTTCCTTCGGTAACTTGTATAAACAGACAATGTCTTCCTCTTCGTCGTTTCGAACCCGTCTTCGTCGCACTCGGTCACGCTCTCTCCTGACTCTGGCTCAGCCTACATCCTCGCCCCCATCGCTCTGTCGCATGACCTTACCCGTACATGGTGCGACAGGCTACGCTATCCTGAGACTAGCTTCCTAGAACCGAGTGGCCCGAGGGAC
This sequence comes from Fusarium albosuccineum, assembly GCA_012931995.1. Taxonomy (NCBI): domain Eukaryota; kingdom Fungi; phylum Ascomycota; class Sordariomycetes; order Hypocreales; family Nectriaceae; genus Fusarium; species Fusarium albosuccineum. Next base: position 14,701 of record JAADYS010000324.1, on the reverse strand, counting down.
TTACATTGCTCCGATTCACGAGGCATTGACCTAGCGAAATTCCCCCGACTCCGACCGACTGTGAAAGACGCCCGTGTCTACTGCTTCGGTCTGCTCAAAGACTGGATCGGGTTTGGCTGTAACATGAGAACACCATGATTTGGGGTTGGGTCTCATATTTGCCAATTCTCATGCGTCAGTTTGCTACTGCGCAGCAACGCATGGAATGTGGCTTGGGAGTTTTGATTCTAGTTGTCCAATGGAGAAGTAGGACGTGATATCTTAGCAGTCTTTTTGATCCACCAACTCCCGAGTTAGGACTTGTGTGGTTTGGATTCCCGACATTCATGGCAGAGATGCTGCTTGACCATATTACACATCCCTTGGGACATATAGAGTAATAAGATTAATGAGATGAACCACTGTTCGCTCTCACAAGACTCATGCCAGCCATACAATCATAAACACATTTAGAGCAGGATGTAATGCAACAATACTGCCAATTGCAATTCAACCGTCGAAAACTAAACACCTATCCCATTCTATAACTCCGACAAAACCTCCATCCAGAACTGGCAATACCGCATATGGCCCTCCTAACGTTGTAGTTGTCTGATTGCCCTTGCGGGGTGTTCCTCGTGTATCTGTCGCTGCGCTAATGTCGAGTACCCAAATGGATGTCTCCGCAAATAGCGCGCACGCGCGTTACAATGTCTGTATCTTGTGAGATAATGTAAAACGATACTTGATAAGCTGTATTTACTTACCTGATGGCAAAGGGTATAGCTCGTCGGTAAAGGCCGCAAAGCGTGCCCAACGCCGACAGTGTCAGCCCCCGAGGATAACGGGGCACTGATTCATCATTGGGGAAAGCATTTGTCCTCCAGAATATTTCGAATCCGCCCTTGAGCCTTTTGACACGATATAAACAGCGACGGTATTCTTCATATGCCCTCTCGGCTTGTAGAGTAGGGTGGGGAGTATTAGTCTGTAAATATTGACCATACTGGGCATTACGGTGAGACTGGTATTGGTGTTCAGTTACGACGGTGAGGGATTGGTAGTTAAAATATCGTCTGACCATTGTGACGTCTTGTATCGTATTGGGAGAGAAATGGTGATATGAATGTCTCTGCACTGATGATCACGGCCGAGAGGATACTGCAACAGATGATGATGAAGAAGTTGGATAATGTTTGTTTACTGGAAATCTAACAAGTGCTGGTATGGCACACAGGGAAAGTACTTTGGTTCTAGATTTAGGTAGGGACGATCGAGCTTTTCATACGTTTAATGTAAAGAAGCCTACCTGAGGGGGTGACGGCTTCTCGCGCCACAGGTAGGAAGGTCAGCCACGACACCAAAAAACACAGTTTTCACACAGCAGCAGCATCTAATAACCCAATGTTGCATAATACCAGGCCTTATCAAAGCCTACAAGAACCTATTTGATTAGCGAACATGCCGTCATGGGATTTCAATCGGGCCGTCATAGCTTGAGGCAGCTTTCCTCCATCCGGTCACTGACACGGTCATCCCCAGTGGATAACTTGTGGCTTGATACGCTGGAGAGTACTTGATCACACAAGTCCTCCTTCTACTTCAAAGTCTTGGACGCCAATCTTGTATGGTGCTTTGTACTCGATGGGAAAAGCAGTCCGCTCTTCTCCCAGGTCGTTACTGAGGACTGTCTCTCCGCCCGTAACCCAGCGTGCACACCATCTATCTGGTATTCCTAACCTCGGCTTCCCCTGTCCCCGCACCACCTTCTTCTGGGATCCGGAACACCCTCGGCGTTTCTGACCAGCTTCAGCAATACGTTCACTATGTTCGTCATAGTCGTCTCTTGCAGGCCGTCTAGCTGGTTCCTGAATCTGACTTTGGCGCACTCAAGCCCTTGCGTCATTCGGTGCGATTGAAACCGTGGGCCGAACACCTTGTAGATGTTCTGAGCTGGGTCCTCCAGGGTCATGTACTCAAAGAGCTTGACGTCTGCTTCGCTGGCGACGTATGGACCGCCGGGCATCTCGGCCCTCTTCTCAATATCAGAGAGAGGTGGATGAATTGGAGCTGTTGGCCAAGCTGGCTGTCAGTTGAGTATCCCGGAATTGTACGACGGCTTCCTCCGGCTCCAAAATAGTAACTTCTGCGTTCTGGATCCGGCGCTAAAGGTTGCATGTAGGCCACCGTTGCTGCCTAGACCATTGGCAAACCATTGGTTCAGATGATTGCCGTAGGTTTAGAGCGACCAGGGCAGGTGCGATTCGGCAAAAGTCACGCACGCTGGTGCCAGTCGTTGCCACGATAATAGAAACCCAGTTGGTTCTGCCTTTCCGCATGGCTGTCATGATTGGCTAGGCCTGCTCCAATGGCTATATCTTGTTGGTTCCAAGTTTCAGGTGACAAGCATTCTGTGCAGGGTTTCATCTCAAAAGGGGCAATGAGTGACACTTCCACAACCCACACTTCCGCAACCAACACTTCCACAACCAACACCTTCGGCGCTGTGGAATTATCGGTGTCTCGGGATTCGCGCCGTCGTAACCTCGGTAATTCCAAGTAAATGTTTGTGTTGGTAGCAAATTTTCTCCCCCTCTCTTGCTCTCTTTTTTTGGGTCCTCCATTTTGGAAAGAAATGGAGACTCCAGTCAAATCATTTTCCTTTGTCGATAGGCGAGTTGTGTAATAGAGGGCATGATCAGAAGAGTTTGAACTGCGCAGACGACATGCATCTCAAAACCAACAACACAAACCAACCTCGTTTTTGCTTCAACAGCCTGCATTCCAGTATAGCGCAGCCCTTGCATACTGTCAATATGTTTTCTGTTTCCATTCTTAGGTCGTTCCTGCTTTGCGTACAGCTAGGACAGATTCTTCCAAAACGCAATCAATACAACTGAACGCATCAAGCTGTTAAGGCATGTCGTGAAGCATTGCTACATACCATCATCCTCTGTCCAAATCCCACTCATGCACTTGCACCCTTTCGTACCACATTCTCAACTAACGTTACCTACGCCTTATTCATGGCTCCTCGAGTCAACCCCAGCCGCTCTCTTATCCCCTGCCAACAACTTCACTGCCTTCTCAGCCGCCCTGGTCATGGCCTCCTCCTTGCTGACTTTTCCTCGCATATCTGCCATAACCCAACCCCCGGCATTCTCACCAGAATCAATCCTCAGGTGACGTTCCGTATGTACCGAGTCTACAATTAGCGCTTGCATAGCGACACAGTGCAAAAGCCCAAGTAGAAAGATGAGCAGAATGAACAAAAAATATAGGTCTATCTTGATGTTGAGACATGAAATTAGTAGGATCATTGTGTAAGAGCTTGCTGTATTCGCTGCGGACCTCGTGGATTTTCGATTTATGAATGATCTGTTTGATCATAGGCATCCTGGCAACAAGTTTAATTGGCGTGTTTACTTTGAGTTAGAACTTGGTTGAAGGAAATCTTGAGCTGTGTTATTAGTTCCTCAAACACTTATTTAGCTACCATTTGTCTGATTATGGCTGAGCCGTCTTGGAGGTATCTGCGTGATTCATGATAAGTCTGAGCTTTTTCGAATAACTGGCCATTCCCCTTTTTAGCTTTGTCGCTGTTGTCGATAGAAAACATCGACAGAAACTAGTCCCAACTACTAAGCAGACGCTTACCAAGCCGATAACAGACTAGCCGCTTCAGTCCGCCTGCCTAGGCATTGGGGCTATGTCATCAGTATTGACGCAAAGAACTCCAGACTTTCCTTCCCCACTACTTGAAGAAGCTCGTTGGATTGTCCTGCGAATGCCTTTGAGGAAGGTAGCGGGATGTCGAGTTCGACCGTCAGCCAATCCGGCATAGCTAGTGAAGAGAATTGGCTGCTCAGAAGTGCTACAACTGACTGTTGTGTAGTTGTCTTCCATGACTCTAGCTTGGTACAGCAAGGCCAAGACTGAAAGCGACAAAATTTCTGTGTACAAGAGGTTAGAAGACTAGAGGTCTTCCTCACACATCGACGCAAGTCTTGGGCGATGAGGCACACCTCGCAAACTCTCTCATCCCACTACCGACTTTCCTCAACCTATCTACTAGTATTCTATGCATGAAGGAAAGTTACTCTATTGCTGTCAGGGCCTTCGAATTCTTGGCTCCTCCACAGCGGCATCTGGGGCTCTGAATACGGTCAAAGATACTATATTGCATGTCATTTAGCATTCATTTGCCTAAACACTTATATCACTTTAAGTCGAGTAATTACAAGAGATTGGTTTATTTTCCTGGCTCTTAGTTCTGTGACGCCAGACAAGAAACTCTGGAACGAGATCGCCGGCAACGTCAGATGAGATCAGTATGAAACAGACCGGTTACCGACAATGGGAGAAAAGGTCATCTATAGCATCTGGTAGGGTCTCTCTTCGCAAGATGTCAGGATTTGCCCTCCGTAGGTTGGTCCATTTGGAACTGCTTAGGAAAAAACATGAACTTGGCTCAAAACGTATTTCCCTGCTCTTGCATTCACACTGACTCCTTTGTCGACTTTCGTGGCATATGGGTTTCCCTATGAGCTCTTTTACTGGTGATAGTTGTTCCTTGCTCAAAGAAGAGACATGGCTGGCTTATGGGACCTCACTAAAAGTAAACTCAGAACGTCAGACAGGATCACGATGAACAGGTCGCTAAAATCCAGTACTGAGAGGCACATGGTCCAATATTTGTTTCTTCATGACCAACCATTCGCATTACGAAGGGTTTGGACAGTGCCGTTCCGTGGAAATCAACAGAACATGCTCGAGAATGTCCTGCACTTGGCGACGAAGAACCAAAACCGGGTGAGCTAAAGTCGTCAGCTATCTGGCGCCTAAATATCCCAGGAAGACAAGTTATTCAGGTTCGTCAGAAGGATTCCTGTTGTACAGAAACTCCTCCCCTCACCAACACTCCTCAACTTGATCTTGTTCACCTGCTATAAATAATGTCAAGTAAGTGTGATTGATCTCTGCCTCTGAAAAGGCTTCATGGGATATACGTAACTGGCCCTACTAATGACGTCCAACTCTTATATTTATCCTATGTCCAAAACCTTGCGCTTAAACCACGGCCAATATGTTTCTTCAGACGACCTTTTGAGGAATTCTAGGGATGCCGCAACCTTGTGAATGCCGAGAGCCTAGAGAAGGCAAAGATTAAATTGGTGGCTACAGCGGATAGGTTCAAATGTGTTCAAGCATGCACCCGTAGTCAAATCCCAAAATTTCATTTCTTCTCTGGCGCTGTTGATAGACGTAAGTTGGCCTGGTGGTCCAAACGCCATTCCCCTCTTATCGTTAACAGCGGTTTCCAAATCTTGATCCAAAGAAGCAGCTTTCAACCTTGAGAGGCGAACTCTTCCCTTCTGTCACCGAGCTTAGACAGTAGCGGCTTGTTCTCGTCGACCAGGTTCCTGACAGTATCCTGACAACTTTCGATGTGTTAGAGAACACGGGTTTAATACAGAGATATTACTAGTTAGCATGCTTATCTAGTCGGGATGCTATATTAGCTGGTAATTATTACAGCTTAACAACTTATATAAGTAAAGAGGCGGCGTTTATAACAACTGGTTTATTAATATAATTTAGCTTACTATCAGCGTATATACAGTATAAGTAGCTATGAACTTAAGGGCAAGACTAGCAAAAAACGCAGGAACATGGCCTCTGTAGATAAGAGTCACTAGATTAGTGACTTGAGCCACAACTGCTGACGTATTAATTAGGGCCAAACTTACAGTCTACGACCTGGTGGACCGGCGCCGGAAGTGTAACCGACAAGATACACAATGCGACTGGCGGACCAAACAGCGTCGATTGAGGCGGAAGCGACGGGAAAGCGTAGGCCGGCGATCAGGAGAGAGCCGAGGAAAGGGGTCAAGTTTTCGGTGAAGTTTGCGTGGGCCCGCTGAGCGCAGTTGAAGAGAAACGCCTGAGGGTCCTTCGTGGCGCGCTCCTCACTGGCGTAGCTGGCTGGGTATTGGACGCCGCTGGACTCACGGATAGTCGAGGTACGGTAGGCATGAATGGTATTAAGGAAGAAGGTTGATGTAGCAACTGCCAAGACAAATCCGGGGACTGGTGTCAGAGAGAGGCGCGATGGTTTGAGTCCAACACTGCGTGATTGGAGGTCTTAGAAAGAAACATACGGGTACCGGTCGGGCAGGCCGACAGTAGTAGGCATTACGGGGAAAGACAGCGGCTGAAAGCACTAGCACACGTTAGAACAGTAGAAGTGGTACTGTTACAGGTAAAGAGATATAACAGTCTCGATGGCGTACTGCCAGTAGTAGGGAGAATTGAAGGGGTGAGCAATCGGCTAGGGCGACTAAAAGGATCAGCCTGACACCCTCCTGTGCCTGGCCGCCCTCTTATACTACCTAGCTTCAGACTGCGCCCAACATCAGACATGCCTGATGACTCGGTGATCCGCTTCTCTGCAGACTCTTCAACCTTGCGGGCCATGCAACTGTGTTGGCCAGTGAAATGTGGAGGTTAAGCTGCGATGTATTAGTAAGTGCTTGCCTGCATGGTACAAACAACGGATAACGCGCAAGGCAAGACTCGACATGGCCGGTGGGAAACTCTGTTTGATTAGCCTCCACCTGCATACATACAACACGCCGACCGGCGCTGTTCGGCTCCTTATTTCCTTCGGACCGAACCCGCAGCTGCGTAGCAGGTTAATCGGCTTACTATTATCATTACCGCCGAATTCCATTGTCCCGACTGTTCTGCCACGTCGTTAGCTGCTACATCGCAAATCATGCGGTATCCGGATTGATGGTAAACAGAAGCCGCGCAATTTAAAATGCGGCTTCGTATAGGCTCGCTATCTTCCAGTATACTTGTTATTGTTTAATTGGTTGTATGGCGCAATAAGCATAGGATTAATTATGAATGTACGGAAAGTTGGAAAACTCACCGACCTTCGGAATACAGCAAGCACAAACAACTGCAGTGCGGGATAACAGAGCCAAGTCTAGTAAGACAGATCTACGGAATACAGCAAAGCGCTGGTGTTTATAATGCTCAGTTTCCAAATGAAATAATCAATGTTCTAGACTTAGTTTTCGGCTCTAGTATCCACAATCTCTTTATAATTCTACCAAATCATGACTCCAGCAACAAAAAGTAACGATGATAGATACGCTGCTGTGCCTGAGGCAATGGATCAGCTCCCATTCAATGGTATTTCCGTCATCGTTGTCGGATCTGGCATAGGCGGGCTGTCGGCGGCTCGCGAGCTCTGGCGCATAGGATGCAAGGTCCGCGTGCTTGAGAAACGGCTGCAAGAGATCACGACCGGTAAGAAAGAGAGTTTCTCCCAACGGAACCACGATATAAGACACTAAAGAATGAAAACCATCATTACAGGCGACCGGTTCCTGCTCGGTCCCAGTGGCGTGCTCCCGATGCGCAAGTTTCCTCGTTTGATGCGCGAGAATAACGACATAGGCGTATTTCCCGAATTGCGTGTCTTCAAGTACGACGGTACGTTGCTGACTAAATTCCCGATACGCGAGTTGCCGAGCGAGTCGGCGCGTGCCGAGCTACCCCCTGGCACGGCGCCGCAAGAGACATCACGACCACGTATCTATGCGGCCATGCTAGCGCAGCTGCGGCGAGTAGATGTTGTCGTCGAGCATGGCTGCGAGGTCGTGTCGTACTTTGATGATAAAGACGGAGCCCGGGCTGGTGTTGAGTTGAGAGATGGCACGCGCCTTAAGGCCGACCTTGTCGTGGCCGCCGATGGCCTGCAGAGCCAGAGCGGCAAGCTTGTATACGGCAAGGAAGTTCCTCTCCTGCCAGTCGGAACTGCAGCGTTCCGCGCATCCTACTCTCCCGAGCTCGCGGCCGATAATGCTCTTATTCAAGAGACGTACCCGGCAGACAAGGCGCCTATGATGTGTATCTATCTTGGGCGGTGAGTTTAGCCGATTTGTTCTACTGACTTGTGATTTTCGAATGGCATTTGCTGATTTATGAATCTTGTCCTTTCGTAGACCTGAAGATATGCAGTTGTTTGTCTGGCGATTCGAACATGAAATCGGGCGGGGTGCTCAACGTAAGGTATGTCCCCAACTTTGGCTATGAAATGCCAGATAGAATGATGGAAGAGTTGAGGGTGACATCAACAGGACGAGGGCCATTCCACGCCGTCATGGGACAAGTACTCGTCTCCCTCAATGATGCTCGAATGGCTGTCGACCCACTCAGAGCTCCCTCCAGCAGTGGCCGAAGTCATCCGTCTAACACCTCCTGGTGAAGCCATCGACTATCAAATCTCGATGCGCGAGCCGCAGCTAACCTGGACGTCACCCTCAGGCCGTGTCATACAGGTCGGCGACGTAGCGCATGTATACCATCCAAGTTCCGGCGCTGGCGCAACGCAGGCCATGGAAGACGCAGCGTCGCTGGCCGAGTGCATGGTGCTCTCCAATTTCGACGTTCCCTGGGCGGCACGAGTATCCAACCTGCTCCGATTCGAACGCACCTCGTGCATCCAGGCCTTTGGTCTATACTCTGAGGCTTTCCGTGGCAAGGGTCGAGATTTACTCAGATATAGTCGCTGGATCGTTAGCCATGACGCCGAGGACTATGCGCGTCGGCGCTTTTCCGAGGCATTGGCGCATGTCCAGAACGGCACGTCCTTCAAGAGCACCAATATCCCGCCGGGTATGGATTATCGCCCCTGGACTATCGACACGCTGCTTGCACAGAAGGAGAAGGGCGAGCCAACGGTACTTGATGGGGACTGGAGTTAATGAGCAAGCTAAAAGGCTGAACCAGACAACACCCATATAGGTCCATTATACATCTATCTGTCAAGGAGTAGATGTTTCATACATGGCCGCGCCAAGCAGGCTGCTGTGTCAAGAACAGCCTTGAAACTAGCAGAGACTTGACTTCATAGCAAATTTCGACGTTATGCTTTGGGCGCGAATTCCCAGTTTCTCAAAGAACCCAAGTCGATCTTGATGGGTATCTTATTCCGCACAGCGCAGTCCAAGTATCGGGCTGCTACAGCTCTCAAACCATCGCACTTTTGTATTCTGTCTTGATTGGTACCAGCTGCTTCTGCTTGAAGAAAATTCCTTTCACGTTCCAGAACAGCATTGGTCAATTGGAATGCTGTTGTAACAACGAAAGGTCCGACTGCCATATTCTCCGTGTGGGTTGCGTAGCAGATAGTCTGCAGTACGTTGAGTCATCAGCTGCATACGGTGGTCTTCGATTTTGTCTGGTATACTAGGGTGTATCCCATCTATACCTATTCTCGCCATGAAGGCGAGCATATCACTTAGCAGAAGTCGAAGAGACATGATGACCGTCCAGTACAGCGTGATGGAGTGGTACTCGAGCATTGTACGGAAGGTGAAGACAGTATCAAAGCATGACCGAACATTGGGCCCAGTCATGCTGTTCCAGAACTCATCCGCAATAGGATCCGTGACCGTGTCTTGATGATTTGACAACCAGGACGAGAGTGAAATCTCACAAACTTTTGTCCTCCAGCGCGCCAGTCGCGACTCATTCTGGGACAGCATGATTTCGACCTTATTATGTAGGTGGACTAGACGTTGGCTAGAATCCTCGGCAATTGCCGTTAACCTGTCCCTCAACAGCTGGTCAAACTGGGACGTGGTGGACACGATCATGCTGACATCAGTCATGAGGGCATCGACTCCATGGTAAAGATCATAGTCATGAGAGAAGTTTGGAAGTTGGGGTTCACCTAAGGCCAATTTTACCTCGTCAAGCCACGCCGAACGGATGGGCGAGCATTGCTGCCAGTCATTCGGCTCCCTCGCAGACAATGTCTGTAAAACCTTTTAAGGCCGTGTCAGCTAGCCATATAGAAGAATCATTCTGGTGTGGTTTGCCGGCGACAGACCAGGGAAGCTACGCACGATGAGCATGCGCGACGACGCGAGCAACTGATAATTGGTCTTGGAGTACAGCTCATCTGGGCCTCGAAGCAGGATTGCAGCTGCCAAACACCGAAGGTGGTCTTCCCAATTGCGCGATGCAGGCGACATTTTCATCTTTTACACTTGTTAATTGTTACAGTTACAACAATAGCGTAGGCCGACTACTTTGAATGGGTGCTGGCTGAGTGGCTCGGGGTTCACAAAGGAGCGCATACTTCCCAAAACGCCGTGACGAGGCAAAAGAAGGCGAAATGTTGCCAATCTTGATCGGAGATGTGGTAAAAGTCGGACCCTGCACGATTTATCCTGGTCGTTCTGGCCGACATAGACCGAAGGGCCATGCCATACATGTGGAAGCTCCGCCGCACCGATGCCGAGTCAGCGTTGGCTGTGCCAAAGTGGCAATAGGCCAGAGCATCCACGGCATACAAAACAGGTGTGGTGGGCGACGAGAAGGACTCTTGATGCCGTTGGTGGAGATTGTTGGAGGAAATCATGGTGAGGTAATAACGGAAGAGATGACCCAAGGAGTCGAGAGCTTGGCAGGGCCGAGTCCCGAACGAGGCCCGGAAATAGGCAATGTGCAGATTTGTTCGGTCTAGATCTGGGCTTGAATACAGGGCCAGTGGCGTGGTACGATTGGTCCCGGGGGTCTCGGAGCACGTAGTCGGAGTCGGAGAGTTAGGCGCGGACTGAGCTGCGCTGATGTTGGTACTGTGGTGCTTGGAGGCAGCAACGCCCGGAGATCGCCACCCTTCGTTCAAGAAGACAACCTGGTCCCTTCTGTAACCTCGACAGGTTTGCTTGCGGGCTTCGCATGCTCGGCATGTCGGCCGTCTACCATCTGCAAGGAGATATATCAACATGTAAACTCGTCGTATGGTACACGCCCCGAGACGAGTCTTCAACGTACCGCAGCGGGTTTTGCGTGATACGCAAGTCAGGCAGCCCTTTGAGCGGGGAACAGAGGGGAGGGATCTATCTTTTCCTTGGGCCAGCATTGGATTGGACCGCCGGGGGTAGGGGACCAGAAGTAAAACGGAGCCAAAGTTGTTGTTGTTGTTGTTGTTGTTGTATTATTAATGTCTTAAGGCTTAGCTATATAATCCCCTACTAGGGCAAAAGGATATACTAAGGCTAGTCTAAGGTAAGTAAATAAGAAAAGAAGGTATATAATAAATCTAGACTTAGATATAGTACTAGGCTTTTTATATTTAATTTCTTATTTTTCTCTTAATAAGACTTATTTTTCCCTTATTTTATTTAATATTTCTAAGTAATTATATTTTTTAACTTTTTTTATTATTAATAATATAATTAATATAGATTCTTTATTTATTTATATCTTTATTTTTAGAGTCTATTATATTAATAGTATTAATTAAGCTATATATATAGTATTACTATTTTTTAAGTATATATTCTTACCTCATAGCTAATATAAGATAAAACGTCTGATGACCTTATCTTTGTTATTAATGCTCTAGGTAAATGCGCAACAGCCCAAGACAAGCTTATCAGTCTCGTATGCCATCTCTATATTATGCAAAGCCAACTGGATAATCTCCAGCCGTAAATGGTCAGAAATGGAGGAACAGCTTCATGATATGATAAGCAAGGTCCGACATCTAGACGTCAATCACACTGCGATCGCAGACGCTATGCAAAAGCTTATCACGCATAAAGTAAAGGAACGAGCCAAAAAAAAAAAGGATACTCTAAGATGAATCGTGACACTGTTCAGAAGTACCTGGTTTCCAACGCGAATAACACATTTCTGTGCGCTGCTTTGGTCTGCGAAGAGCTGGGGAAACCAGAGGTTCTGACCCATCACACGTCGCGTATCTTACAATCTTTCCCTGCTGGACTCAACAAGTTGTACCAAACAACGATGCAAAGAATAATTGACTCTATGGACGAAGAGGTATCCAAAGCTATCCTTGCAATCGTTACCGCTGCGTTTGAGCCACTCAGCTTAGCGGAGCTCGCCGCGTCCGACAAATGACTCAATACCTTTATCGAAGATCTCGAAACTCTTGCGAGTGTCGTAAGCTGCTGTAAGTTCTTTTTGACCATTCGGGATTACGTCGTATACGTGGTTCACCAGTCGGCGAAAGACTTCCCACAGACTACGCCCGACGTCTTGCCCTCGGGTAATGCACAACAGCACTACTCAATCTTCTTGAGAATCACGAATATGATGTCGGAAAGCCTTCACAGGGATCTTTACAGTGTATTCTGCTCTACTGCATCAATCGATGAGATCTCAACGCCCGCATCTCGTCCGTTAGACGTCATATAGTACAGTTGCGTCCATCGTGTCGATCACCCTCACGAGTCGCCTTCCCCGTAGTAGAGAGATCAATAGCCTTCGCTGTTGCTCTAGTAACGGCCTTTATGAAAACGAAGTACATGTACTGGCTGGGGCCCATGAGTCTGCTACCTCATGTTCCAGAGGCCATGGAAACAACTCGCGGGCTAGAATTAGATTTGGTACGTAATACAACATCCACACACTGCATTACTTATTTGTAGCTGACTTATCGCTAAAGCAGAACATGGCGTCACAAGAAATAAGATATCTTCTGCAAGACGCTTTGCATTTTATCGTTATAGTAATTATGTTTATATTGATCCAGTTCTAGCCGATCTAATATAGCACCTAGATTACTTCTTTAAATATAATAAGATATATAATTTTATCCTTTTTAAAAGGCTAAAATCCAGTCTTATATAGGGGGGAAAACCGCTAGCTAGTAGCAATAAAAAACCCTAACCTTCCCGATCTATAAAAACCCCATAGGATAAACACTCTTACCCAATTTTAGCCCATATAAGGGGCCTAGCCGCAAGTGGCTCTTCCGCGGCTATAGAATTAGGCCAGTAGGCATAGCTGCGCAGCAGCTAAGGGTCAGGTTATTAACTCAGCTGGGTTTCAAACCCAGCGGCCTTATAGGCCCTCTGAGACGGTTGACCACTCCGCCACCGAGCCGCGTTTTATCGTCATTTGTAGTCCCATTCTAGGTGCTGCGCCGCTCCAACTCAACTGCTCATCCGTCTCTGGTTTGAGTCTCTCGGCAACTTGTTATCATAGCAAGACTCGCAAGCTGCGATAGTAACCCCAAGACCATTCAGCGATCCACCTCTACTTGACTGTGACGATATGCCGCTAGAAACTGATGTCAAATGTGACGGCCTGCCACATGCCTTGAAGGGTGTCACGTGATGACACTAGGCTCAATTAGGAAGTCGCAGAAATCGCGCCTTCCCCTTAGCGAGGCTTCGCCGAGGATCACACAGAAAAAAACAACATACACGGTCAAATTTGACAACTGAGGCCCTTTTAAAACCCGACTGTAAAAACGTCTCAATTGGGCTGCCTAGCGTCCCCTTACCTAAGTCGCTCAGTTATAAAGCCGCTCAAGTTGCTCTATTACAATATCCGTAAGTTCCATCTCCGAACCATCTGCTACAGCAATCCTTGTCCCAGTTCGATGCATCGATGCCGCTTTGGAAATAGCAATAGAAGTTTCCTCTGTCCCAGAAGTTGACGGTGTTCTGCATGATACCTGTAATAAGCTTTAGCTTACGGCCCTTGTAGCTGGTAATAGTCTCTCTTTTTCATACCTCCTTTGCGACCGCAACAACTCTTAGTGCGAATGTCGTGTGGTTTATCTCCGTTACCGGTAGGTGCCTATACGTTGTGTGTTAGTTCGATTTTGGATTATATGGGATATAGCGAAGCATACCATACAAATGCATCCATCTCCTTCGAGAAGAGCCTGGCCAACCACAGCTGAAGGCATTGATGTAGAGAGAAGCGCAACCAAAGAAAGGTAAGATAGACGCATTATGAGTTTTCCAAACTAGAGTTGATTTAATAGTCGAGTGTTCTTGTTGAGATCAATTTCTCTACTCGAGGCGGTGTTTCTTTCTTTATATATATATTCGTGGTCCGACTCTAGCTAGGGTCTGTATGTGTTCTAGGGAGATGATTGGGTCATTTTAGTTGACTTTATACTCCTCGCTTCGACGGGATACGTTTCAAGCTAAAATTTAAAGTTGCCAGTCAGCCCGCAGGGCCGTGTCCAGCGTCGACTTTTACTTTCCAAGTGATCCGGGAGGTAGAAGCAGCCCACCTCCCATTAATTTACACATTCGTTATGCTATCACCCCTTGCCAGACAGGCGGTGTTAAAAGTATGCGAGACTCTATAGGACGAGAAGCGCGAGGGTTAAAAGAACTACAAGAACACTGACACCGATCTTCACACGTTAAAGGTGTGCTAGTAATTCTAGTAAATCTCTTTACAGCCCCGTTCACTTTGTATACTGCCTGTCAGACAAACTGCCGTAACAAAACAGAGTAGGCCTCCGGTGCGACCAATGCCTGTCTGTAATGTAAGGAGCGGTGTGCTGACAATCGGGTGCCGCGGAATTTCTTTCAAGGAATTGGCAAGATATTCCCTCACGAGAATCCAGCTGCGTAGTAACCTTACCAGGATGTCAAGGTTCAATGAAATAGTGTTACTAATGATCTAGCACCAATGGCCAAACTCAAAGCAGGGGGCCCATAGAATTGACTCGGGACTGTGGCAGGATACAGTAAAACATGTCTATAGCGATAGTGGCGTACAAGGGGTTAATATCGTTAGAGAGAGACTATCGTAAAGGCGAGGAAGTACCTTTTCTATATATTTTATATAAGAGAGGTACTTACCCTATTTTTCCTACTTATCTTAGTAGAATTTTAGAATTGTTACGACCCAGACAAGT
>JAADYS010000323.1:0-28265 GCA_012931995.1 Fusarium albosuccineum | reverse complement strand
TCGGGCTGAATATTCAGCCGTTAAGACCTTTGCCTTGGCAACTTAACGGGTGTTCGAAGTATTTTATGCTCGTTCAAGCTTAAGTTTGGAGTTAAAGTCCGGGGAGCGAATGAAAGGAGACGCGAGCGTTGACGTAACGCCAAGCTCGGCTGGATTCGAGACCTCGAGCCACGTATACTCGTGGCTTACCTGTGCGAGTGAGTGCGAGATACCGTTCTGGGCTTGCTTCACTGCTTGCTTTGTTTTTCGGGTTGTCGTACAAGTCCGACTTACTTCATTCAGGCGGAATTTTGGGTACACACCATCATTGCCTGGATAGATAGCAGCCCGTTTCTAGAGTCTGGTGCGAGACTGTGTTTCTGCTATTACAGATGGTGAGGCTGCCCAGACCACCACAGATACAGCGCTGCCCCATGTGGATCAATGGGTCCTCCTGCGCTTCCCAGATTCTGTCCAGCGTCAATTCGTTTTTCCGTTCCGTTTGCCAGATCATCCGATGCCGAAACTCAGCCTCAATCCTTCAAACACATCACCTGTCCATAAAATTCAACCTACAGCCCTGAAGACGACGTATTGAAACTTAATCATGTCAGAATTGGGGTCTCTTTTTACCTTGACACTGAACTTACGAGGAAGCAGGTTCCAGATGGCTGCAAGGGCCAACATCACCTCAGTGCAAATCCATTGGACGGCACGGAACTTGACGGAACTAGAGTCGGATGGAAAATCTGCATTGAAGACAACAATTTCCTAATGAGTCTTGGTTAGTAGTGTGAAGTCACAATATACCCACTGCAGTAGATCATAAGCTTGTCACCTACCGAAAGCATGTAGTTCACAGCAGCCTGTGTGTTGCCTAAAACACCGGTAAGCTTGAGACTCTTCGTTTTCATATTAACCACATACTTGCACAGAAGGTTGTCCACGCTGTGGTACTCCACCACGCCACAACAAATCCAAAAAGTCGACCAAATCGAGGGCCACCGGCCTCAGCCGCCCACAGGTAGATGGAACCGGCCAACGGCAGAGACGAGCATATCTCAGCAATTACAGAGGCTGTAATAAATGTGAAGACGCACGTAACGATATAACTCGTCCTAATCTAGTGTGAACGGACCATCTTATCCAACTTTTAGGAAGAGCTTACCAGTATGCGAGATTTCCACCAGCCGCGATACCCGTTGAAAAGGTCACGCGAACACCGCCGATAAAGTAGAGAGCGGCTGTCTGGAGGTTAGAGAACTTCCACTTTCCGTGTGGTGCAAATAATATTTACCAAATGTGGTTGCAAAGTTGTGAAATTGGTTAAAGCTGCGATGAAGGACCTATCTTGGTCAGCTGGTGTGATTCCAAAGACGTACGGACCAGTTTATGGCCTCACAGGTTTGTAGCCCAGATTTCTCTGCCTCAGTGTCAGCTAAAGTCTCTTTGCTAATCCATTTAATGCTCGTGGAAACAAACCAGAACAGCGTTGTCGGAGGCATTGTCATCTGAACTAGGGGCGCCAGCGGTTTCCTCAGGATGCCTAACAGCTTCGGAAGAGGCGGCCATGGCACAATGCCGAGCGTGTAGTTTCGGGCGGTTGAAAATGGATCGTAGGATCAAAGACGAAAGTTTCAAGACCCAAGACGCGAAGAAAACTGTGCCAACAGCTAGCTCGTGCAACAAATAGTTTATATGTAGCGGGTTATAAATGGCCCGAGAGCGAATTCGCCATCGGTACCTTGTAGTCGAGGGTGCTGGATATCGGCATCCTCGGCGCAATTCCGCGCTCCTGATAGGCAAAGCGTGAACCTCAATCTCCACGCTGGCTAACTGCGATCGGCCAACCTCTTATCTGGAGCTCCGGATTCGCTGCCAGCGTCTGGGGCCAAGCACGTCATAGTCAAGTCGATGGTGCTATGAGCCCAGAATGGCTCGTTCAGCCAATGGTTTTAGATGAAAAGTTGTGATTCGGGTCTGGAGCTCCATTCATTCGGGTAATATGCCATGCTCAGCAAAGTCCATGGGTCTAGATCTCGACAAACGAGGGGTTTGTGTTACCTATTTTTGCTGCAAGATGACGAAATCAAGCCCTGTGGGTGCTCAGAATCTCCCCTCTTTCAAGAGGCAACATGCCCCTGTAACATACTTCTAGCTATCCTCAAACTCTACACACTCCCGTGTCAATTCGAAGAGCCAAGTCGCGTGGTGGACTACCTAAAATGGCCTACACAAGCTCCCATGGGCTTGCCCTGGCTGCAACGCTTCTGGCCGCCACCATCATCTACGTACGATTGACATTTCAACCAAAGCTATCCTCAAACTGATCGCCTCGTAGAAAATTGTCACAGAACTCTTGTCGCCCTTGTCCAAGATCCCAAGTGCAGGCTTCGGCGCTGCTTACTCCAGGCTCGCCTGGGCGTTTCCCCATGAGCATCGTGGCACAGTCACTCTCGACCTACCCAAACTTCATGAGAGGCTAGGTAACCCTATTTCATACTCCAGGTGTAGTCAACATTATTGACTAATGTGCGCCAAGGGCCCCTCATTCGTATCGCGCCCAATGAAGTCTCATTTTATTCCCGTGAGACATACGAGAGAGTCCACAAGGTCGGGAGTAAGTTCACAAAGGACCCTAGAGTGTATGGCAATTTTGTTCAAGGCGGACATCCTGCGCTTTTCTCGATAACGCAAGTCATTCTTCACCATTCTTGGGGTCGTTAGCTGACAAGTGTAGGGATCCGGAACAACATTCTAAGCGAAGAAGAATCATGGGACAACTATTCAGCCGGAGCAAAGTATCACAGCTTGAAAGGTTGATGATTTCTCACGTAGATCACTTCATCGGAAAGATACGAGGCAATGATGCATCAGTCAACTTGGTTGTGGCATCAAGGGCGCTTGAAGCAGACATCATGTGTAAGTAAAACATTTTGACTGGAACTTCAAGCTAGACTCACAGATCTTATAGCAGAATTCTCTTTCGGCAAACCCATCGGCGCTATTGATTCTTGGGCAGCAGGACAAGAGTTATCCATGGTTGCTAAGAACGATGAGAAGGCCACTTGGATGCCAGTAGTAGGTCGTATTTCATCATATACCTTTTAACACTAATTTGACATATTTGATTCAGCTCACCAGCTTTCCCCTTCTATCCGAGATTTGGGAACAACTGGAGCGAAGAGTATTCCGAATGACTGGGTTAAGAACCGCATACACAAAGGGACTAGACGATTTTCAGCAGGTGAGTCCAGCGACCAGAACTGGTGGGCACTTAGCTGATAGAGCTCATGTTAGTGGTGCCAAAAAAAACTTGGCAAGATGCACTCACAAGTCAAATTAACCATGACAACACGGCCAACAGCTTTCCCAATCTGATCCGAACTTTGGTCTCTTCTGGTCTACCCCCTGAAACAGCATTATCGGAAGCTACAGAGAACCTTGGCCCGGGAACTGATACTACTTCTGCAACTCTGGCCCACATTCTATGGGCGCTAGCTCAGAATCCAGGCTACCAGAATTTATTGCACCACGATCTGCAAGATGCGTCTTTCTCTACAGACATGACCACCTTGGAAAACATCCCTCGGTTGCAGGCCTGTGTCAAGGAAGGAATTCGCTGGGCTGCTGCTGCCGCAGCCATGCTTCCAAGAATTGTCCCACCCGGAGGCATCGAACTGCATGGAAAATTCGTTCCAGAAGGGGTATGTATCTGTCTGCCAACTTGCACCTTGGGGTAGAGAAGAAGTCAAGCTACTAACTTCTACAATTCCGGCTCAACAGACAGTGCTCACTTCATCGCCTATCTGGTATCTTCACGATAAGACTGACTTTCCTCGACCCGAGCTATATGACCCTTTCAGATGGCTTACAAGTGATGGGCAGGGCATGAGTCAAGATGCTCTTCGCGATCGCTTCTACATTCCTTTCTCAAGGGGTGCGAATATCTGCATGGGAGCACAGTAAGCAAAAAGCACACCCGCGCCAAAGATTCGTGCTCATAATATATAGCTTTTCCTATCTCGAGCTTTACCTTTCCATTTCTCAGCTCATTCGCTTCTTTCACGTGGAGCCGAAGACACCTTCTGCATCCTCGGATCAACTATCCGTCGGGCCCAAGGAAGCGCCTCATTGGAATGCTATCCCTCTCCCAAGACGTCGAGAATGGGTTGCAGCTGTTCCAATAGACACGCTCGATGTCAGGATGCGGCCAAGGGAATGATGATGTCTCACCAAGCAATAAGTTAAAAGGCATAGTCTCAGTAGAAGTGCGATACCGAATCTTCATAGCTTAAAGTATACCAAAACAAATAACATCAAGTTAATTTAGCGGGTATTCAACAGACGCACAACATTGGCCTTGGTCGATAAAAAGGGCACTGGGTATATAAATAGTACAGCTCATTGGGGAAGTCACTTCATCTCAGATTACGGGCTTGATAGAGGGACAAGCCCACTCTGAGCCTCCACTTCTCTCGCATCAAGGATCATCTGAACAACCTCTTTGTGGTCCTTCCGTTCCGCCATGGACAAGGCAGTCCAGCCTCGTTCATCCACATGCCATGTTCTGGTCCCTGCGTCAAGTAGAAGCTTCACTATCTCCTCACACCCCCATGCCGAAGGCCAGAACAAAGGTGACTCCCCGTTACTGGTCAAAGCGTTGACGTCCACATCTTCTTTTAGCAGAATCCTCACTATTTCTGTGTGTTCCAACCTTGCAGCCAGCCAAAGGGGAGTTTCGCCTCGCGTGCTAGGGATATCAGGGCGAACCCGGTGTTCAAGTAATTCAATGACGCTGTCTGGGTCATCCATCTTTACTGCGTGGCGGAACAAAGCGATATCTAGCCAATCAAGACTAACGGGAAACGGGGCCAGTTGGCATAAATAATAGAAGATGTCGACGGCCCCGTTCCTAGCAGCTTCCCAGCACATCTCTTCCGTGATAGCTATGGTGACCTGTGACAGGTCCCTCTGGGCTAGCAGAGCAATCTTCTCTCTCCCATAGAGGTGATCGTTAGCTGCGATTTTGAGAATCGCCTCGGTGATGGGAATATTATTGCTGCACTTGCCAAGGACCGCTTCCAACGTGCCCGCATTCCCCCACTGTGATACGGTCTCGAGGGTCCGCTCTGTGACTTGAAAATCGGCCTCGGGGTTGTTGAGAATGACAGACACCATGTTCTCTCCAAATGAGCCTCGTTTTGACATCGCCCTGACATCATCTTCCGTGATATGGAATTCTGCCGGTCGTCTCCGAAGAAGTAGTTTCGCAGTTTCAGCTGTGCCATATTGTGCAACAGCTCTGACAACCTCCTTCGTAACCCGAAGTTCAGGTCGTCGGTCAAGAAGAACGGCCATAGTTTCAGGGCTCCTGTTCTGTGCGGAAGCTTCGAGATCCTCCTCCGTGATGTGAAGCTCGGGTCGCCTATCAAGAAGAAGTGCCATGGTCTCGGGTGCCCCGTGCTGTGCCGAAACTCTTATGACTTCTTTTGTGACTCGGAGGTCTTGCTTGTATACATCCAAGAGGAGCTCCATCATGGACGAATTCCTATCTCTTATCGCGACTTTGATTACATCTGGGGTCAAACGGATCTTGTCTCGACGCTCGCGAAGGAGAAGCGCCATCATGTTGGTGTGGAGTCGTCTTGCTGCTGAATGGAGGACATTTTGACTGATTTCCATCTCATCCCCGCGTCTTTCAAGAAGAAGCGACATAATCTTCTTGTCTTGGCCTGTCTCGTTTGCAGCTACAGCCCTAACGACATATTCGGTGATCTTAATGTCAGCGCCTCTCTTGTCAAGAAGAAGCGTCATCGTATCTCGGCAGCCAAGCTGAGCTGCAACTTCGACCACTTCCTCGTTGATGCGGACTTCATCCTTACGCAAGTCGAGCAGGAGAGCCATCATGTCGCAGTTTCTGTATCTTGCTGCAGCCAGAACCAATTCTTGCGAGACCTTGATTGACTTGCCACCTTTGGTAAAGAGGACCTCGAGGATCTCCTTGCCGGTTTTCTCATTCGTGGCTGCTAGCTGAACAGTGTCTGAGGTGATCGGAAGGTTCTTTCCATAGAAGTCAAAGAGATGTGTCAAGATGGCTGCACCGCTAACCCAGTTCGAAGCTGCAAGGTCAACAACGTGCGAATCGAGCCGGATATCACTCCCGTACTCGTCAAGAAGCAGCTTCATAACCTTGCCATCGCCGAATAAACAGCTAGCAGCATTCAGTGTAACGCGAGGAGTTATTTCAAATGGAAGCTTGTGGTGTGCGATCCAGGCAATGATATCGCAGCTCCCACACTCGGCTGCAACCTCTGGTAGCGTTGGGCCCCAACGCGAGGCATTCCTCTCGAAACACTCCATCCATTGCGTCGTACTCAGAACGCCACTCAGATCGAAGGCACAGATCAGCAACAGAACTGAAGGCCTCCAGCTGGAGGAAGTTGCGAGTTTGAGCTTTTTGGCCAACAGAGGCTCTAGCCACCAGCGTCTGTGCGGCCCCCATACAACCTCGTGCCATTGGGTGAAACAGCTGTGTCTGTCTTGATCTCCTGACAAGAACTCATTGATAATCGGTCTTAATCGGCCTTCTCTTTCCTCGCCAGCTTCCTGAGCATGCTCTGCCCAATAGTCGCACGAATACTCTAAGAATGGATCCAATGTAGTAGGAAAACATGGCGATTGCAACATGTGCATCAGACAAGCTTCTGCTAACAGTGCATGCGCAGATGCCTGTCTGTACGAGACGTGCTCCCCAAGAAACTCTTGGACTGATAGATGGGAGAACCGAAAAGTATCCATGTTGTTGTCGTAGATGACCAGGTTACAACACAAGTCTAGAACCTGATCTCTCGACAATTCTTCTGTGGCTCCAGAGACGGCGAGTAGGAAAGTCTCTGAGCCAAACCGCCTCTTGCCACAAAGTAGCCAGCTGAGCGCAGTTTGAGCCAACTGTCTTTCAGAAATGGCCTCAAAACTCTCGATTCTCGTCATAATCTCCTGGTACAAGGCTTTCAGGGTCTTGGGGAGTCGCCCGAGTCGCTCAAGAACACCATTGTCTGTGCGCTGTTGACAGAGGGCTTCTAGTTGAAGGCTAGCCCACCGAAACCTATACTGCGTCAGCTTGTCGAACATGTCTGGTGTCCCCATAAACATACATGCCCTGGGCAGAGGCTGTGATTTTTTGCACGATTATTTCCCCGAGTTCTTTCTTCCTCTTGCTAGACCTGAGTAAATACCCCCTGTCGACCAATCGTCTTGTTTCGGACTGTACGAAGAACTGAATGTCGCCCGAGTTGAGGTCGGAAGAAAGATACATATTAGGGTAAGTCTCTAATTTGCAGCAGATTCCTTGATCGTCCCGACTTGAGACAAATACTTTCAATAGACACGGCGAGTGCCGCAAAAGGTCTTGTATACAATCCAAAAGAGGTCCTTGTGAGAGCTCTTGGCACTCGTCTAGAGCATCAATGATGATAGTAACCACTGAGCTTTTGTACGATTCAAGAAGTCGAAGAATGAAGTTTCGGATGGCGTCGAGGCTAAACAATCCACCATGTAGTTCTTCGTAAACGTCTACGGCGGCTTTGAGGAGTGGTCCTCGATTTTCTGGTTCGGCCAACTGACGTGCGATACTGGCTAGGATTTTGGAAGAGTCTGACCGCTCAGGCTCTGAAGGATTTCTTGAACAGTAAAAGTAAGCTGGAGCGGGTGCTTGCTTTCGTTGATAAGCAGCCAAGGAGTCCTCCACGACAATGGAACTGGAAACATTAGAACGAACCTAATATTGATCCAGTTTACATACGTGAGTTTACTTTTTCCAGAACCTGGTATTCCATGTAGCCAGAGAATCGAAGAGGCGCTGTCGTTCTTCCACTGCACATAGGTCGAATGTTGGAGAAGCCAGGTCCCTGTGCCCGGCATCACCTCGCTCGTCTCTCGGCTGTGGTGCTGCTTGTAGGGCTGAGATGAGATCGATTCCAGAATTTCTCTTCTTCTTGTTGCTAAATAGATTAGCAGCGTTCTTTGATCTAGTTTCAGACAGTTACCATCGATGTGGTTTGAAAGGTGCTCAAATGACTCGTTCCAACGACGCACTGGGGCGTCCAAGGTTTCTAGCATAACTCTGAGGTCGTCGCGGGTTTGTAGTTGAACTATTAAGTGTGAACGAAATATGATTACTTCAATAAATGGATCGTAACCAACCTTCGAGCCCAAAGTTTCTTGTACACCAGTTTACATCTTCTTGAGCTTGGGTGATTGTATCAAATGCCGATGATAGTTCAGACGAGGCGAGGAACCCGGTCTTAAGTATTCGTCCTTCGCGGTCAGTGACTGGCTTACATCAAGAATTGCCAACCTACTGAAAGTACTCTCCGAGTAGTACGCGCCTGCTTTTGTGAGATAACTCAAGATACTTGCGTAGAGTTTGACGAGGGCATTCCGAGGTTCCTTTTCGTTCTGATAGTCTGTGTCTTTGAGCAGGGCTTCCACGAGGGCATTTCGGCAGATCGACTCTGCTATCGTGGCGGTGGCCTCTACAAGTTGGCTGTAAGTGTTCAGATCACTCGTGGCCACCTCGGCAAAGTTAGACAGTCTCTAGCAGCATGTCCGGCGTCATGTTCCGGCTTACATGCAACAGAAACCGGACGCCAGCCCAGGGTAGAGCAGCGTGCTGCGGGTCAAATGACGAAGCCACATCGCCGACAGCTTTGAAGTGGTTGGCCCACTTTGTGACCTTTGCCAAGATATCTCGCACCATGACCTTTTCGCCACTTTTACGCTTGAAGGACCAGGACCTGTCGTCCAAGGCTTTTCTGCGTTCCTCGACAAGAATGAGAAGGTCTTCTAGAGCGTTGACCTCGGATTTATCCAAGTCAACGCCGGCTTTCAGGTCGTCATCGAGGGAATTGACGGCCTCGTCCCAGAGGCTGCCACTACCAATGAGCACGTTAGTCCCTAGGTAGCTAAAGCAGTGGGGGCGTGCCAGTTCGGTTACCTGTCTTGTCTCAGTAATTGCACAGCTTCCGACATGGTAAAAGTTGTGAAAAGAGCCAAAGGTGGCGCCTTGCTGGGCTGTTGAAGGGCCCCCGTGGACGAAGAATGATCAAGAGGCAGCCCGCGGTGAGACGGAGAGACAATCACTGAGGCTGTGCGCAGCCTGGTTCTAAGTGGGGTTCGCTTGGTGCAAAACTGATTCGTTCTAGCAGAAAATAATGAATTTTCGGAGGCGTTGTAGCCAATGAACAGCCAATATGCCAACTAATTACCACTGTAGTCCAATCAAGGAGCCCGACCGGGTACACGTAGCGGGTGGCGGTGGAGTTTGGATGGTGAGTGCAGTTGCGAATTGGCTGACATTTAGGAGATGTGTAGCGAACTGTTGACTATCTATCTAACGTGCGATCTAGTATTTCGAAGAGAGGTTGCTTCCTCCATAATAAATAATAGGATTGTGAACGATTAGCGTAGCCACCGGTTGCATAAACAAGATTCTCTAAATACAAGGTATAACCCCCAGCAATTCTTTCGTGGCATATCCTAGAGACTCTGCTCCTTCAGTTGCTCCTCCGTCCACTTCCAGAGCTTCCTCGCCATCTCATCATCCAGCCCGTGCCCCTCGAGTCCTCCACTCTTGCCCACCGGCTCATAGAACTCTCCATTCTCAATATCAGGAGAAGTAGTCGCCCAAAGGTGATTCTTGACACCCTCTGACATCGGACCGACTACGGTAGGCGCAATTGTGGTCTGCAGCATCTTCATGTGTTCATCGCCAGGCGGGCGTGTAAAGAGCTCTGTGTCTACCTCGCCCGGGTTGATGGCGATGTTTTTGAAGCCAGAGATGCGCTTCGCTGCTTCTCTGGCGTAGAGAAGACAGGCCAGTTTGCTCTGTGCGTAACGTAGCGGCAACGATGTCTCGCTCGTCGCAGACTTGAGCGTCTCGAATTCGATGCCCGCTGGCCCAACATGTCGAAATCCAGCGGAAGAGAGATGAACGACACGAACATCCGCGCCTGTAGCTGCGGTGTTTTCCAAGGTGGGCCTGAGGAGCTTGAGCAGTAAAGCGTGGCCAAGATGGTTTGTTCCCATGTGCATCTCGTAGCCATCCTTAGTCAAGACTGGTGGACTTCCCATAACGCCTGCGTTGAGTAGCAAGACATTAAGCTTGTCCTCATGTTTGAGAAACTCTTTGGCGGCGGTCTTGATGCTCCCAAAACTCGAAAGGTCCAACTCCAGCAAGGATATCTTGGTCCCTTTGCTCGCGACCTTCTTTACCTCCTCTAGGGCCGCATTTCCCTTAGTTAGATTTCGGGCGGTCATGTAGATATGCGCCGGGCCGTGCTGAGACGACTCGAGGGCGGTCGCTTTGCCCAGGCCAGTGTTTGCGCCGGTGATGAGAATGACCTTGCCATCGAGAGAGGGAATGTCAGTCGAAGGGTTGAAAGTATACGTAGTTTCAGGCGCCATTGTAGATATTTTATTTGAATTTGATGTAACAGTAGATTTCTCGATAATTGAAGAGGGTTAAGAGTATGGCTGAATCTTGGTTAAGGTGTATTGTTTATTGACGATGAATATGTCAAGATATGCCTCTCATTTATACATTGGAGGACTCGTGAACTTGAACTTTTAAGCCATTATTGACCCAATTTCTCACCAAGGCGGACTTAGGGCCCCGTTCACGCCCGGGTCATGAAATAAATAGCTCGCCGAGCTGTAACACGAGGGCGGGCTGAACCATGCTCTCGTAAGCTAGCCAATCAGAGGCCAAAGATTGCGAGCCAGCCAGTCATGGAAGTCGGGGGGGGACCCATCTCATCATCCACCTGATAGCCGATGCCATCAAACCGTCACTTTTGAGCTAGGGAATGTGGAATATCAGCGTGAAGTCTAGTCCCTTTATCGGACATAGCCTTAATCCCGAATTCGATGCATAGCGAAGGAGAGTGGACAACTACTCAAGCCTCCTCTTTGCTTACATCGTGACAGATGAACCCAGTTGCCAATGTCTCGGTGTTACATTCACGTCTTGCCATTGGACGCCAGTAGAACTACCGATCTTTCATTTACTATCATATCTAATCGTGCGTAAGCAATCTTGTGGCACATTCCAGTTTCCATACCTGCCTAGTATAGGCACCTGATCGCAGGTCAGTGGTGCATTCGAATCCAGGTATGATACGCAAACAAAGTTGCCGTAAAGCAGTTTCTTATCATGTCTAATGGAGCGGAAGTAATGATTTGAATGTGATTCTATTGTGTAATAGTCTATAATGCGTGTATCTATTCCGGATAAGTATTGTCTCCCTAGGGTTCGGCCAGTCCTGGCTTACGTGATTGAATCACTGAACAGCTGTTTGGCGCCCTCAATTCTTCTTTACCACGTCCTTTGAACCCGCCGTAAGCCCCGCTGCCAAGGGAATAGGCCAAGCAAAGAGATGAGTTGGGTCCTCGTGCACCTCTTCCGAGGTTATCAGGTCAACAACTGCGACAGCGGAATAGCCGCCAATGGCTGTCAAGACATGCCACCTATTCTTATGTTAGCACGGGGCCAAAAGGAGATCTGCAGAACGTACCATCCGTGTAATTCCAAGAGGAACGCAAGGGGCAGGCCCAAAGTACGCCTTGCGTCAATCAGATAGCGACACGCCAACTCGTCGATCAACCAGGCAATGTAGCCGACAGCAAAGAACACTGGAGACACCATCAGAAGCGCTAGCCATTATGTGATAAAGTCACTTACAGCAGCCCCTTATTGAAATGTTGCGAACCTTTTGCCTAATGACAGGGTCGGGTACTTGTTGCGGAATAATTCTCAGTATGCGAGAGGCAATAATCCATACGCCCAGGCCGAAAGTCGACGCATGGAGGAGGAACTCATCCATGACCATATGGGTGACCATTACGGTAGTAAATAATATCGAAAGAACTATTCCGACTAATCTGGTACGCTGCGGGCTGGCTTTAAAGGTAAGGAGGCGATAAATGAGAGGAGTTGTCAGAAGATGCATGGATAGTTCATCGGCTGACAACGGTCGATTGTTAGAACAACGAACTCAAAGAGATACCTGGTATGGCTTACACATTTGAGTATGGTATTTCAAGGTCATGTGGTATCCGGCAGAGCATACCCCTACGCCGATCAATCCACAATACGACACCAAGCGCGGCACTGTCAGGCCTCGAGGCGCGGTGGCCAGGCCATAAATTCCGTAGACAACTGGTCGACGTCAATTTCAGTTGCAGTGAAGAAATTCCACAACAGTCATACATACCATATGTTAGACTACTTAATGTGTTGATAAATTCTGCGATATATCTTGTCACGACATAGTCCTAGGTTCCGAGATATCCGTTAAAACTCTGCCAGGGTGTGAAGGGTTGGAGTATTACCTCTTCACAAAAGCTGCAGAACATTAGTGATTAACCTCATGGTTCTCAATCATTGTACTCACTTTAAATGGGAGGTCTGCGGCCCCCAGAAGGGTGTGTTATTCGCATCCATGGTTGCTTCAACTTGCTTGGTAATGTCGACGTCGTGCTGGCCTCTCCTCTAGCGCGGTGGGACTCATCTCAACGGAGACTAACCAGTATATATTGAGAATTCCGGGGCGGTGTACTCTAGCAGAAAAAAGCGATCATCTCCGGCATTACCGGACCAATAAATGCCCATTTATTGGGACACAGGCTCATCCAAGACATTCGGCTGAGGCTTTTTCAAGGCGGGCCAGGTTTTCCAGGGGTCATGACGCATGCCATTTTGTGCGGCGGTCCATCTCGTATTACGGCCCCGATTTCGAGTTGCACAGCGTTCTTTATGTCCGGGATCATAATCATTGATCCAGCCTATTTTGTTGTAGATATTGATGCTGGGTGAGTTTCGCCAGACATAGTCTCATTTTGCCAAGAAGATCGGGCCTCATCCTGGCCACACCTGATCAATCGCCATCCCAGCCTCAAATCTGGGGAACAGTCCCACCCCGACAACCCGATCTAAATTTGCGCCACGGGCCTCGCTTCCTTGCACAAGTCGGTCAATTTTCAGCCTACAAGCATGCAGGTAGTTGGCTGGTTCTAGCAAGACAGGTGGCACGCCTGTGCATGATACAGCAGCACTCTTGGCTGCGATCGGGTACAAGTACATTCGACTCCAAGCTGAATGCAGAGCGTGGGTGAATTTCCACTGTCGCCGTACGAGATTGTTCAATCCTCAGGGCTAGTATGTTACCCCCTCCAAAGGCCATACTCCGGCTTGAGCGGGGTTAAGTTTGCAGTGAAGATCGATCGGAACCCCGGTGGATGCCATAGAGCCGGGATGTTGGCTGGACAGTTTTAGTCACCAGTAACACAACTGCACAAACCATTGTCGGCGGTCGCATATTTACGTCAAACAATAGACTACCAGGCTTCGCTCATATTTCACAACGTAGGTCGAGAGATGCTATACGAGAATGAAGTCCTCACAATGATTAAACCAATGTCATGCTCCATTGGGCGGCGGCGCCACGATCAGCCACGGTCGCCGTGGAGCGGAATTCCCCGCTGCCAGAGCCTTGGTAGAACTGATTTTGAACGAAGCTACCAGATATACATGAAAGCAACATTTCCAACTTGCAATGCGTTTCATATATTGAAAATACGAATTTGTTAAGTAAGAGCTACAGCTACCACGTATTATGCACCAGTACTGCCTGATTCCAGCCGGAAATTTAGACAGAACCAAGTTACTTCTTCGGAAGACGAGCAGTGTAGGGTAGCTCAATTCCCTCGTCAATTGCCATCCGGTTGTTGAATGATGTCTGCTTTCGCTAGACTTCTTTCTACGGTGATTTCTAAGGTTCCTCCTCTTTTCTCAAGGCGCATGGTCACGTCATCTCTTCGAACCGAGCAACTAATGAACTACGGTCGGCTTTCTCGACGGCAGTCCTGAACGTGCGAGAACCGGACAGGGTCAAGCGCTAGCGGTCCCCGCGGCAGCGGGAAAAGAGACAGCCCATTCAGTCACCGATGGATCAACTCGGCCCCACCCACTCCCTGTCCCCTCTTATTTTTGGAGCTGTAGCCGAGCAACTGTCGGCGCTTTGAGTGCTCCGGAGGGTGCTTCGTAGCCCCGTCTTTTGTGGGGCAATTGACGGAGCTAGGCCGGAGGTGGGTGGGGCAAGCAACGGCATCCCGGTCCGGACAAATGATGTCCGCAGCTGGTCCTCAGTCTTACTGCGGGGTTCACGTTGGTCACAATTCTCGGCGGTTATGGAGCACCATGGTGCAGAGCCTTGGAATTGGCGTGACCGGAGAGGGAATTTAAGACAAGGCGCGTTCCTCGACATTAGGCATCCCATCTGTTCCTCCGCAACTCCTCCCATTCTTTCTCCCCCACCATTTCTCACCACGCACATCCATTCGCTCCAGCGCAATGCCCAACCACGGAGAGCCCACCAAGACAAATAAACCAGGCCCCTCCACAAAGAGCTTGCAGAAGAAAATCTTCAAAAAAGCACATTACTTGCATCGCTCCTTCGGTAGCGATGTCCTTGTCCTCGTTCTGTCCAAGGACGGACGTAGCGCTGGCTACCAATCACGTCCCGGCCTTCTGAAAGACCTTTCCAATATTTCGGTTCCCGCCCATCGATTGATGGTTCCTGAAAACTTCGACCTGGACACAGACAAGATGATGTCGTCTGACTCAATCACCAACGACAATAACTCAGATATGTCAGTTCCCACTGGCTCGATGGAACCGCTACCCTCCTACGGCGAAGATTGCACCCACAATGCTGCACTGGATCACTCTTGTGATTGGCCTTTGCCATACGCACAACCGTGCGACCTAGAGTATCCACCTGAACCATCTTGGCACTGCGCGCTGCCTCCATCCACTGGAAACGGGACTTCACATCATCCCGAGTCATCATCTTCCGAAGATCAGGCCATGCTCTTACACCATGGCCAAGACTTCTTTCAATTTCCTAATGATCAATATATACAATAAGCCACATGGTATCGCGTGTCGTCATAAGGGAAAGACAAGAAAGTGGTTGTTTGGTGCAGAGCCTGGATTACTGCTCAAGTTGAGGTTTTATTCTATGTACAGCTTTTGCTGGAATCTTCAAAGTAATTATAGCATTCAATGTTCCTGTGCTTTTCCAAGTGGATAATATGTTTCTCTTTGATATGAGTAAGCTAGATTCGTTTGGTATTCTATTGGCTTCACTGGCTCTATCATTGGGAGACTACGGAGTCGGATTACAATTACTCTGAAGAGTGCGTGGATACGGATGTTTGTTTGGATGATCTGGATTATCCGGAAGAACTGTGCCTATCTCGTCCTCAAGTGCAAATCGCCGTGGAACAATCTACCCTTCAACGCTCCAAAAGTTGGACAGTCCCCAAATCCGCCCTCTCGCCGCATTCGTGATGTGAGGAACGACATCTCATCTAAATAGCGTCAGCATAGTTAAAGTAAATGCAGTAGACTACCATACCTCACGATTCGCCTAGTGGTGTTCGCAGTGGAACACAAAACCGCGGTTCTTATCACCGCACTTGTCGGTGCCATGAGTGTGGCAGGCAGATCCAGGAGGAGGAGTAAACGAGTAGCAGCACCACTCGCAATCGACCTTGTCGCCATCTTCCCACTTGAAGCAGTTGCCTCCAGGGACTTCGCACTCATGCTTGAAGACGGCTGCGCCGGCCTTGCTGGCCGAGGGCATGGCGTTGGTGGCGCCGATGGCCACGGTGGCAGCCATGAGAAGAGAGGTGATGGAGACCATGGTGATGGTAATGATGGTTGTGGGTTGGATGTGAGCTCTGTTTGAGACGCTGGTGTGTTGGTGGGTAGTGAAAGTCAAGAGGTTGATGGTTCTGCTATACCAACTCTTGTGGCGATTACCCGTGCTTCTTATACTCGCGGAGTTCCCCCTCCAGTTTCCTTGTCACTGTCAGTTGTGTCCTGCTTACTACGACTCACCATCCTCCAACAGTGCGTCGTGGATGTTTCAACCGGTCTTCGAGGCTACCTACACAGCATCAATTATTCGCAGTGTTTAACTCACGATATTTTCCGAACCTCCTCCACGCGCTATTGAGTATGATGACCCGCCGACCTCCTACACCGGATCTATATGTGAATCACTATTAAGTTCCATGCCTCGCCAGGAGGCGAGGCTGTCCCAATAACCAAGTGAAGAGCACTACAAGCCCTTTCCCACTACTATTCACAGGCCACCTCTCTCTGCTGCAGAGTTTCTCCGCTTCCAGTACTTAGATTACTGCGAGTTTCCCCGGATGAGTTCCGAATCACACTGTTGACTGACACCCGATCGGATGTTGTGAGGCGTCTCCACCACTAAGACGGCAAGTCACCTTCTTCACCACCCAATTTCATCTGCGACCGAATGGAGACAGCCGTGATTCAGAATTTTCACAAAGGTCTTATACACTTGCTCAGACTGTTACACTAACGACCTTTCGACTTACCAGTCGTGTAAATCGTCTTCTTGTGGAGGTCCAATCAAGTCAAGGACAACTCAGACCCACGCCAGCAGGCGCCGGTGATTATGATTGAGATGCCTCCGAAGAGTGTGGCACATAGATCCCTTGTGATCCTGTGACAGAACCCCATTGTCCTCCTGGACGAGATTCTGGTCGTGATGATCACAGCCCTGAAAAAGGTATCAGCGAATGCTCCGAAAACTGTGGAGCACATGATGATCACAAGTATTATCTTGAAGACGTCTCTTCTACTTCTGCTGCTACTACTGTGAGTCCCACGAAAAGACAACCTTCGGACGGCTTGAGACTGGACGGCTCATTGCGCAGCCCTGATCGAGGCATTCTGCTTTGCAACGCTCATGACTTAGCTGTCTCCAGGCATTTTGGTCCTCAAATAATACTCTACCAAGTGTCAGAATTTCATACCGAGAGTATCTCACAGGTTTTCCTGAAAGTTTTCACTACTAAGGTAGGTGAATAGCACTGAACGGCCCATGTTGAGTAAACGTGTCCAGTCTGAATAAAGTTGGTTGAGGCATGAAGCAATTAACACGCCCCTGTGAAGTCTAACACGTGTAGATTAAACTGGAGTATATGTCCTGGACTTGGTCCCAATCTTAATGGCCTTCCGCGGGCGCCGTTCACCGATATCTAGGGGTCGAGAGTGGTGGGCTGATCAGGCGATTGAGATGCGCACCATGTATTTAGACGACATTAAAGATTTAAGCCGATCCTTCCAGACACAATAAACTCGGAAATAAGCTCCCGAATACGCACTCGGATGTTTTTTCGTATCTGGTCCCTGCATAAACTTACGATCATGATGGACCCGCGCGTGACATTTCCGGACCCCTGCCCTACCCCTCCTTTATCATGATATTCATACCACCCCTTTCCGTGAAAAATGTCTGCCGTGTACCATCAACATCTCAGATCCCCCCAAGCTCTACACCAAATCAGGGATCTTGATTCAACCTTGGCGCCATGGCCAGTTTCGATACTCACGATATGAAGCCAGCCCTCCAGAGGGACCTATGCTACGGCTCGACACTCCCAAAGCCAACGGGTCTCCCTCGACTGTCCCATCCTCAGAGACTAAATGGCGGTTCTCGCGCTCAAGGCTCGAGCAGAATTGTGCGTCACGTCAGGAGAAAATCTGACGGTGACGGTACGGCGTCTGCTCTTTGGCTGTCCACCCACCAGGCCGGTATGTCACTGCTACCCCTCGCTCTCCGTCTGCTTCATGCGTATACGGCCCTGAAAGATCTGACTTGGTGTATCAATTGCTATGAGAGAATGTTTCACTAACTTACCTGTTCTCAGGAATCGCCTTCAACCTACTCGCCCTGCTTTTCCTCGCCCACTTTATCCCCCGAGCCCAACCGTACACAACGAAATTCTTGACATTAGCATACTACAACTCGACATCCGGAAATTATGGTCAGGGAATTGACGATGTCTACCTCATCACTTTCCTCGTCGTCCTCTTCACTGGACTGCGGGTCGGAACGATGGATTACGTGCTAGCACCATTTGCCGAGGCATGGGGTGTGCGCAAGCCCAAAGACTTGATTCGTTTCACCGAGCAGTCATGGTTGTTGATCTATTACGTTGTTTTCTGGACATTTGGCATGGTAAAACCTCTACCCAGTGTTTGGATTGGCAATTAAGTGCTAACCGAGATACTTAGTACGTATACGGCACGTCCAAATATTGGCTTAACATGGAGGAGCTGTGGACCAACTGGCCCGAGGTCGAACTCAGCGGGCTTACCAAGGTCTACATGCTGGCCCAATGGTCGTTTTGGCTCCAGCAAATCTTGGTTCTCAAAATTGAAGAGCCACGCAAGGACTACCGGGAGATGGTGACCCATCACATTGTCACGATTAGTCTGATTCATGCCTGTTATGTCTATCACCAGACGCGTGTCGGAAACTTGATCCTGGTGATCATGGACTTTGTCGATATCATTCTCCCTGTAAGTGTTGAATGTTCCTCCAGTTTCCAAGGATCTATCTAACATAATATCAGGTGGCCAAATGCCTCAAGTATATGGGCTACAAAACGGTGTGCGACGTGGTCTTTGGCGTTCTCTTGGTCTCCTGGATCGCCACCCGTCACGTTTTCTATTCATTGGCGTGCTGGTCAGTCTATGTTGATATCCCTAGGGTCATTGGCGAGAGCTGTTGGAACAGATCAAGCCATGTCCCTGAAGGCCCGCTGCCGACTCCCGACAGCTATACCTACATGCTCAAGCCGTTCTGGGACTCCCACGGATTAGTCTGTTTCAACGACAGGCTGAAGTGGGCATTTCTCTTCCCTCTTCTAATTTTGCAGTGCTTAAATTTCATCTGGCTGGCCATGATTATTCGCATTGCTCTCAAGGTCCTCCGCCGGGAGGGCGCAGAAGACAGCCGCAGCGATAATGAAGAAGACAAGGAGGAGTAGACTCTGCTCCAAGACGGACACACTTGATAATCATTTTGATCGGCGATGAATTAGAGGACTTGAATTTGAACTCGATACCCAACACTTTATAGTATAATTTTATTAATTAATACAGCCCTGGCCTATTCTATCTGGTTTCATGGTTGCCCAACTTGGAGAGGCCACAGTTTCTGATTTTCGTTGGCACATCCTAGCTGATGAGCTTAGATCGACCACGTGCCTAGGTCTAATGTTGAATGGCATATAGCAAACCGTCGCGATAGAAGTTAGGTACTACTCAAGGATTAGTGAAGACGAAATAGATAACAGAATCATCTCTTACAATGTTCTGTGGAATCTCCCACAAACTTGATAAGCTCAATCAGGTTTGTAATGTTGAAGGGCGTTGGTGGCGGTCCGTCGACTTCGCTGGGTATCAACTGGGGAGGGCTATCCTTGAAGATCCGGACACCCTGGTCCACGTGATAGAAGTTGGTTTGGTCTGGCTTCAGCACCGTTGGTGGCACCTGTGGAACAATGTCAGTGTTGAGGACGATCCTCCATGACTGGCCCTCGCTCCTCCCGACCTGCCCGTTGTTCCATTCGGCCCATTCCTTGCTTCCCACGCGGGGAGACCCGAAGGTGTATTCATCTCCCATGGCAAAACTGGTAGGGATCAACCCCGGGCCGGCAGCGATCAAAGCTGCATAGCAGAGGGAAGAATAGGAACCTCCAAGCGAGTGACCCGTGACATGTACTCTTGGCTGTGTCGTTGACGCCGATGCGGGCTGGAAGGCCTTAGCCAGAAGGTTTAGCTTCGCCCGAATACTTTCAAAGGGAGTTTCAGTCATGGAGCCGAACTTGTCGAAAAGGCCAGTATAAACACCTGTGGACACGGGCTGGAAGTCTAGCTCTTCACCAGCTTCCATGAGTTGATAGTTGAAGTCGACGAAATCTTCTCTTAGCTGGAAAGGGTTGGTGCCCTTGAAAGCCACGCCAATGAATGGCTTTTCCGTCTGCTTGTTGATTGGGGCAAACGCGCCGCAGAATGGCCCATCCCAGCTGGGATGACCATCTGGGCTCACGATGACCAACTCGCAGATGTTGTAAAAATGCATGCCCCACAACTGGGCCAGCTCCTCAATCTGCTCATGGGCGCTGTGGTATAAGCTTAATGCCTTCAGGCGCTTTGTATCGTCCTTAGACCCGGAGTCTTTGAACTCTTGATACGCCTTTGTGGCCTCGAGAATCGTGCCCCAGTCTCTGAGGTAGACTCCAACGCTCTCCATGAACGGCAAAAATGCATTAGACCAGTTGATGTCTCCCTTTCCACCAAAGACCTGGGCATCAATGGCCTGCTGGATGTTGGCCTTGTTGTCGTTGCTCCATGACTTGAGTACGTCTAGCACAATCTCGCATGAGCCTATGCCAGGGGTCGTAGGCTGTGATGGCAGCTCAACGTTGGATAGTCGCTCAAGATTGTCCTGGGCAAACTGGTCCTTGAGGTCGGCGACGGACGGAGGGGGTTGGCTTCCCATGATGAAGTCGGTTCAGTTGGTCTTGAGAGTTTGATTGAGCCTCAACTAGCATTAAACACGCGGATAATGTCCATATATATATATGAATGTTACCCATAAAGCTAACTACTTCGGAAAAGCTCTTGGTCTTGTGCAAGCAAAACGTTGGATGATCGAGGCACGTGCAAGGCAGCGCAACCTTGTTGACATGCGCCACAAAAGCCACCATTCCATGAGGGTTCCATCTCCAGTGCTGACCGGCGTGTTTGCATATCTGGTAAGATAGCATGTGATTGAACCCCGGTGCTATCATAATGAATGTTGAATGATACACAACATGAGCCCAGTTCCGTATCCAATTCCGCACGAAGACGGAGTCTCACCCGAATGCCAAGTCTAGGCTATCTAGGGCACTTGAAAGTCTCCCTAACAGAGATATACGCGCGGGACGGCTGCCGTGAATTACGCCAGCACATTTGCCTACAAAACTTTGTCATGCTCCAATAATTCCCTTTCTAGACTAGGGAGGCCACAATTGGTTATCTAATAATAGAGGCTGACGGACTCGCTAATTACTCGGTAACTAGAGTTTGCATCACATGTAAAGATGCAACTGTGTAACTGACACTGCTTCTCATCATGGTAGGGCTTGCTGACGCATGCAAAATCAGCAGTGGCTTTATCCATCCTCATCCTTACCAATTGGAACGCTGTTCTCAGGACCACCGTTTCATCGCTCCCAGTATACAGTTCCTCTTCCTCCACCTCCGTCGGGTATGTTGCCGTGGTAGGGGTTCCGCTGACTGGCTGAGATTGTGATGTTGGACATTCACATTTCAAGCCTGAGACCTAGCCAGGTCCATAACTTATTCCAGAGGCCCAGATCCTCTTATCTACAGAAAACCTGAATGAGACTGAAACACCAAAACTGGTACATGTGGAACAGTAGCCGTGCTATTAATAAGGTTTCTTATTCGTCCTTATCTAGTCCTATCTAATAGTGCCTAGCAATGTTCTCCATGAAGTTACGCAACAGCCTAGTCCACAAGGGTCTTTGGAGTACAGTCAACGCAAAGACCCTCGGTCTTAGTTTTCTCCACTACTCGAGCATTCTCGCAGATGAATGTACCGGGCACAGGGCGCTGTCCCCTTTTGGCTACCTTCCGGCAATATACAGTGCCGCCTGGCGACTTATAGAGGGAACTGCACTTCTCGCACTTGAAGTTGGTTCTGTGAACACTACACATGGTTGAAGTGGTGTTCTTGAGTACACGGTGGCATCGTACTATAGCTGAAAATTGGTGATATATTCACCATGTGCTAGGAATAGGAAAATAATAGAGGACTTGGTCTCGAGGTGAGTTATGCAGCATTCTTATAGTTGCAAAAGTAGGTGATTTGGAGCTCTAACAGACCAAATACGATGAAGAAGGGACTCCTTGGGCTATAACTCTGCGCTTTTTGCATGCATTGATTCCTTGAGAATCACGCTAGATGTCTTCTATCAACTGCACCTAATTCCAGTCTTGTCTGTTCTTCGCTGACAACGCGCCTCTCGCCATCAGTGGCCTCGATTCTTGTTCTGATGTATCTACTTGTTCGACTCAGTAGCCGGGGAGTGTTTGAGTACGTGAGAAGTGTCCCGGCACCTGACACCAAACTCAAAGCATGGCAAGCAAATATGAAAGTTACCATCAGAGCAAGTTGGGCACTGATATTGCTCACATCCATGCGGCATGCTCAAAGTACATGCATGGCAGTACCTAGACGAATCCTCAAACTCTACTGGATTGCTCTCTGGCAGATCCTCTTGGTGGTCAGTCTGGGATCCAGCCGTCTGGTCGTGGTCCTGTAGCAGCTGAGCGACGCGGTCATGGCCACCCCGACGCGCCCACCAAAGCAAAGTCCGACCGAAGCCATCCTTGGAGTCGGTGTGGATATCAGGTGCCTTTAGCAAAATCTCGACCGTCTCGACATGGCCGTTTCTCGTGGCGGCAAACAAGGGACTCGCA
The DNA here is from genome assembly GCA_012931995.1 of Fusarium albosuccineum. NCBI lineage: Eukaryota > Fungi > Ascomycota > Sordariomycetes > Hypocreales > Nectriaceae > Fusarium > Fusarium albosuccineum. Next base: position 5,839 of record JAADYS010000323.1, on the reverse strand, counting down.
CGGAACCAGTCTGTATCGTTGACTGCGAACCGGCCGCTATCGAGGAGTATCTGCACTGACTGAGCCTGTCCAGACCTCGCGGCATCGAAGAGCAACGTTCGGCCACTTTCCTGATCCACTGATCCCATGTCGAGACGTTCCTTGACAATATCGGCCTGGCCTGTATGAGGTGCGACGTCGAGTAGTGTCCACCCGTCTGGAACCAGTGAAGCAATCTCGGTGTCCTTGTCGAGGAGCACCTTGGCGACATTAACATGACCCTTTCTCAATGCCAAAGCAAATGGCGTCCATCCGGAGCCTTCTTTGGCGTTGATGTCAGCTCCATGGTCGACCAGAACCTTGGCGGTTCCAGCCCACCCCTTTGTCGATGCAAAGTGCAGTGGCGTCCAGCCTTCCTTAGTCCTAGCATCGAGTTCGGCGCCATGTTCAACAAGATGTCTAATCACAGCGATGTAGCCACCATATGCGGCGGTATGTAGCGGTGCCCACCCAATCCCAACCTGCACCGAGGCATCGGCCCCGTTCTCGAGGAGCAGCTTTACCACGCTGTCATGCCCGCGGTTCGACGCGACATAGAGCGGCGTGTAATAAGCCCTTGAAACAATATCTACCACGGCACCCTTTTGGAGAAGCAGTTCAGCCGCGTCGACGTGGCCTTGTCTGGATGCCACATGCAAGGGGCTCTGTTCGTCCTCAGTAGTGACGGCATTGGGGTCGGCTCCGCTGTCGAGCAGCAGCCTCATTATATCTACACATCCCCTGACTGATGATGCGCAATGAAGTAGCGTCCAGCCCATGTCGCCCGGCATGTAGATTTCGGCTTTGGAGTCAAACAACATCTTGACTACTTCCTCGACTTCTCCGTCGCACCCCACCCCAAAGTCAGTTGATCCCTGACCGCTGCTCTCTTTGGTATCTGAAATGCACTCCTTGATCCATCGTTGCATGAATCCTCTGAGTCCCAGTTTCAATGCGTAGTAGACGGGGTGTGGCGGACTGGTCTTCTCTGCAACACTCGACGATCGCTCATGAGCGTCAAACAACTGGCTCCACGACGCGTAGTTCGGATTAGATCGTTTAAATAGTTCTTGAACATCATCCGAAAGATCCGAGTGATCTGGCCAACTCTGAATCACATGTCGGGGCCAGTAACTGGTTGCATAGTCCCGAAATGCGGTGCCCAGTCCATCCTTCTGCCAAACTCGCGTGTAGTTGAGGTAGGCGAGGCACTTTCTAGCAATCTCGTAATGCCTGAAAGATTCATATGACTCAGGAGTTAAATTTTTAATGTCTCGGCGGCGAAAACTCGTCGGAAGGTTGCGCAGCAGATACTCTCTGACGGAGAAATGCACATGCACCGTCCGCTTTCCAGGGAGAGGGTCTGAGGGATCATCTCGAATCTCTATCAATGGTGCATATCGATCCAAAATCTCACACTGGATGTAATCCTCGTCGACGGAATCGGGAAATTCATCGACCGGGAGGTCCTCCATCCAGTACTCGGTGAGCGCCGCTTCAGTGATCTCGCTCATGGTGAGGGGCCGTAAGGCGAATGCTGCACAAGCAAGCAGCGAGTTCGTATGATCCCAGCAGCCAGGGCCGGCGCTTCTAAAATAGCTGGCTCGATAGACTTCCTGCAAACTGGTTGGGGCCTTCTTGATGGCCTCCTGGAGCGTCCGGGCATTCTTTCCTCTGTTCAAATAAGGCACCTGCATCTTGACCCATAGAAACTGACCCTCGGACTTGTTGGCAAGCATGTCGGCGAGTTCTGCCCTGATTTGATCTGACTTGTTGGACAGCTTCTTGTCGACGACGCTTCTGGAGTAGGTTGCAACGTCAGCACGGACATCGTCTGGTGATATCTGGTACTCGGTGAATTCAGGCGTTTCTTCCATCAGTCCCTTTCGAATCACGGGATCATCACGGCTGACAATGAGCACCCGAGCGCTAGTCTCTGCTACTGTCTCCTTGAGAGCCTTAAGAAACATCGACATGCACCATTCGCTACCCGGGTGACCATCGGGTCCCGAAACTCTAACCTCATTCAAACCATCCAATACAAGGGTGCACTCAGGTACGGCGGTTAAAGCGTCTCGCAGTAGCTGTTCAATATCTACTCGCCGCCCCCCCTGGGCCTTGAATTTGTTGGAAACTAGGTCGAACACGGTTTGGTCTTGGGACATGAGCTGAGCGACCCATGACCGCATGGCAAAGTAAGCGTTTGTGCGATTCTCGGGGTCTGCCGTGAAGAAGAAGGAGACAACGGGTTTACCAAGCGTGGACGAGAGGTGTTGGACGATTCTAGAGGATAAGACTGTTTTGCCGAACCCAGCAGGGGCGGTGATCCACAGCAGCTTCGGGGATGGTGTTGTCTTGTCTGCTGAGAGCCATTCGGTGAATACTTGATGATCCAGGATCCAGTTGCAGGTGCCGCTCAGCATTTTATGCATTGCGTCGTCATCGCGATGGTTGACGTTGCGGCCCATCAGCCAGGCATGAACCTGTCGCCGAGTCTCGGCTTTAGCAGGTGATCAGCTGAATCCATCTCATGACATGAGTTTGTCAAGTTTGGCCATTCTTACCCCTGTCATGTTCTTCGACCTGAGCCGTTTTATGGCCATTCGATGCCCACATTGTTCAATCCGCGACAGAGGCTCTGTTTCTTAGGGAGAAGTTGGAATTGGAAAGGTTGCAAGAGGAAGAAATTATAAAAACGGGAGAAAGTAAGAAAATAAGCGACGATATTCAGGACCCTTGCTGTTATATCATGCAGGTAAGCAAAGCAAGTGGGAGCATCGTAGGCTCCCTCTAGGCTGCAACCTGTAAAAGAGGAGAGACAAAGAAAAGAGGTTCTGGAAACCCCGATTCACAGTCCCCGTGCAGACTAGATAGTACGCTCCTTTTCCATGCCACCAGGCCGCACTCTGGATTTGCGAGTTACACAGGTAAGAGACTCTGGCGTTTCAATGTGGTTTGTCGCGATGCCAAGGATCATGTCCAGACATGGATATCAGGTAGCGAGTCACCATCATCATCACTACCACAGGAAGAGGAACACTTGGGGGGAAATACATAAATAGGACGCTACTGTCAACCTCTTCAGGAAACGGAACATGCATTCCACAAGCCCTTTCAAAAGGCTGTATGGTTTGCGTGGGTCAGTTTGCTCTCCCTCTGCTAAAATGGGACTTTGGACACGACATGCCCCTCTCACCGGCCGCTAACAGAACAGCATCCTAGCAACGCTTACCTCGTGATGCAGCAAGCATAGGCAAGTGAAGTAGAAGCATCAAGCGAGTTGCTCCAGGGCCGAATTAATATGCGAAAGTCCCGTCCCCTCCTTCCGAGACGAGACTCAAACGGCGGATTCGTCATTGTCTTGAGTAGCCACTCTGACGGGGCACTGACACTGGGGCCACAGGGGATCAGGACACTATTTTTGGCGGTGCACCATGCGATTGCACTGCCTCGTTTCTTTGTGTTTGAAACAGGCGACAAAGAATCAGGCGCATAGAAGATAGCTCTCTTGTCTTTCTTTATTTTTGAGGATTGTTTCCCTAAGCGCGTTGGCCTTTGTTGGCCAGCAGTGTTCTGGAGGCCCGGCGCGTAGCACGGTCGGGGCCTGTTTCGCTAAGCGCTCACGACGGGCGCCAAACACACAAACGATTGGGAGTCAACAATCGGCGGCGATTCAAAGAATTCTAGAGCAATTCTGGAATGATTGGCTGTGGCGCTTTACCACTGAGACTGGTCTCGTTTGTCTTGAGGATATGATTGTATTTTATAAATGATAGCTGTCGCTGGCTGTTCACTCTAATTCATTCCCTCACTTCATCACGCACTCACTCAATCACTTTACGAATTTCCTTGGAGTTTTTCTGTTTCACATACTGCTGGCCAGTTAATATTTCCGCCGAGTTACCTACACGACATTGCATTTTCCTATCTTTAAGATACCCTTTCATTTTTACCAACATGGGAAAGCTCGGATCCGCCATCAAAGCCGGCCAGACGGCCATCGAGCTCGGCCAAAACGTCAACAACATCAAGGGCGCCGCCTCCGAGTTCCGCTCCGCAGACAAGGGTGAACTCGGCCGAAAAGCCGGCCGCCATGCCTTCAACGAGGGCGCCGACACGGGCAAGACCATGGGCAAGACGTGGCTCAAGACCTTTGAGGTCGTGCCGCGCATGATTTGCCGTGGTCTGCAGTTCATCTTTGGCCTCATTGCCTGCGGTTTCTACGCCAGCAACAATGTGTCTGCTGCGTGCACTTTTGCTATCGCCATTTCCGTCATCTCCACCATCACCGCCGTCCTCTTTGTCGCAGCGACACCGCTCGGAGCCCTCCCATACATTGGCAGCAAGCTCAAGCTGTTCAAGACCTACCGTGCTTTTGCTTGGGATCTGATCCTCTTTCTCATGTGGATCATTGTGTTTGGCATCTTCGCCGTCATCTTCCTCAAGAGGGACAGCGACGACCCCTACAAGGATAGCAGCACGAGTGCCATGAAGATTGCTGTCTGGATTGATCTGGTCAACTCCATCTTCTGGCTCACTTCCGGCGTTTACGGCTGCATCAAGACATTTTTGGGAGAGAAGGCCGATGAGCTCACCGACAAGATGGGGCAAAAGATGTTTGAGAAGAAGAACAAGACACCCGCCAAGGATGACGGCTACGCTGAGAGCGTCTAATGCATTGCGGGTTGCCATATGGATCATGTACCATAGTAATAACATAGACTTGCTAAAATGGCAGGCTACTGCTACATCGATTTTAAAGAGACACCGTTCATCATCATTTGCACACCAGCTCGTCAATTGTGGTTCACGTCTGTTACGGTGTCGCTAATGAGTGGTTCCTCTAGCCTCATCGAAGAGCACTACACTCTTGTCTTAGATCAATGAGCAGAGAACAGAGAAAGATCTTGAAAACCATCATGTACTATGGTATAATGAATCCAGGTGGCAGAAAACTTTGTAGAAGAGCCCGAGGGGAAGAACATCTGGGGACACCATGCCGAGTGCAATGGGTCCTCCTAAAGGGCAAAAAGGAAGCCACATACGGGGGCCACATCACAAAGCCACTCCTGACAGACAGCCGATTACCGCATTATGCCTGTGGAGTCGTTGTGTTTGTGCCGAAAGTTGTCGCGCTGATCAGGCAAAGAAAGAGAGCTCTCGCTGCGAATAGTGATCATACTTGAGGGCTTCACGACGGGAATGTGCTTGACGCGACCCTTTTGAGGGGTACTTGTCGCACTCGTGCGAACAATGAAGAGAGGTGCACATCTAGCTTTGGACGTGTACCTTTCATAAAACCCGACTGCCTGGTGGTTTCATGAGAAGGAAGGGTACGCGGAACGAATACGAGTGCGGCACTGCGGTTTCTGCGTCTGCAGTGCCTCGTCCCCAGCCTTTTTTTCTTCCTTTCTTGTTGACCAGCTGTTTTCCTGACGTGGTCAACCTGCCCTTTGGGTGGGTTAAAATTGCAGTGAAAAATCGAGTTGGCCGCTCTCCACCCACCATTACGTTTGCAACTTTGAGAGTGGGCAATCACCAACCAATAGGAAGCTGTCCGATGCCCAGGGAGTTGTCAGATCTTCCCATTCGTGGTATAGCTTGGTCTCGAAAATTTGGAGGTCGAGTTGAGAATCGCGAAACAGACGCGACACGCATAGCGATTTCGCTTCTTATCAGAAGCACGGGTTTTTGCCGAACACCTCTCTACCCTAAACTAGGTATATATATTATTAGGAATTCTAATAATAACTTCCCTCCTATATATTACTTCCTTAATAACTACTATTAAGGAAGTTACTTACTATATACTTATTTTACT
>JAADYS010000322.1:0-17560 GCA_012931995.1 Fusarium albosuccineum | reverse complement strand
GTAAGATATAAGTAAAATAAATAGATTAAAGGATAAAGAACTAATATATAGGACTAGGGGAAAGTCTAACTTATAAGGGCAGTTATAATAGACCTATAGCTGCTCTAGCTAACATAGGATCAGACTTACTATGATCCGATGGATCACAACAGTTCTTGCACCTCTGGGAAGGGCGTAACAACCATGAGGGCCTCATCGCCCACCCTGCCCTCGCGTTTGCCAAAGACCTTGATTTTAGTGAGGCGGCAGACTGGAAGTGGGATTTCAAACCCCAACCGCATGAGGTTCTCGAGTACATCTCGCAGGTCATGTGTTGGCGCCGCCTGACTATGATTGAGGACACTGGCGATGGCTTCAACGGCTCCCAATACTGGCAAGAGAAGATCCTGGGCATCGACCCGCGGCACGAAAACTGGGCCGCCGAGGACTTGGTTGGCTTCGCTTCGGGCGCCCGGTTGTACACGCTGTTCAATCTGCCACTAAACACGGACCCTGAGTCGGAGGACTACAAGCAGGCGTACAAATTAGTGTGGCTCTTGCTGAGTAGCGCTAGTTGGCAAAAGGTCACACACGGAAAAGGAATGACGCATGCAGCGGCCCTAGGAACATTGTGGGACGAAAATGATGGGAAGGACAGCGAGCCGGGCACCTTTGGGGAGCTGTTGCGATGGGGCTCTGTACATTTGAGGCAAAAGCGGGAGAGCATCTCACTCAAGGAGCCAGCCAAGTCAACGCTGCTTCTTCAAGAGGGTCTGTTCGGCCCTTGATAACTCTCGCGAAAGATGTCTACCGACAAGCTTCGAGTAAGATCAACTGTGGCGAGTATTTATTGTCAATATAAAGACTCTTAAATAGCTGTCCTTTCAACACAATATTACTCTATTTATACTGCAACTAGGAGAATGTGAAACTTGAGGGTACACGTCAGAGTGTGTTCGGGATAGTCGGTCGTGGTTCTCTTGCAAACATGTCAGCAAGACCGGCTGAATGTTTGACGTTTGGTGCCTGAGCTGGAAGATAGTGGGGCGCCGATAGCGACTTGATGTGCTGAACACCACGGTGTAAAGGGGCTTATCTGCCAGGTTCGTTCTCCTAGAGATGCAGTACTAGACTCTAACCCAGGTAAGCTGAGGTAAACAGGCCCTACAAATGAAAGCTCCGAGATATGCGGCCCGAGGTGGACAGGCTCAGATCTGGCAGAGTCGTAATGTGGGGTGCCGCAACGTGGGGTACAAAACCTCGATCCGACACAAGTGGAGATATATACGGCTTCTGGATGAGAAAACACCTCAGCAGACTCAACAACGGATTCGCAGTTCAGAATTAAGCGGGTAGTGACGATGGCTGAGCAGCTTCCACAAGCGAGTGGACATGTGCAAGTCACCCTCCTTGACGGTGGAGGATTTACCACGGCCGACGACACAAAGATTCATGCGGACGGGCACGATCAGCCATATTACCTCTATGACTGGTGCTTCTATCTGTATCACAGGGTGACTGGTCGAAAAATTCTCTGGGATTTAGGAATTAGTAATGTTAGTAGTTATTGGCGCCACCACAATCGCATTTGTTTCTGACCATCACCAGGACCGTAATCTGTACACACCCTTTATTTTATCCTGAACTATCACTGGCCTAGCTGCAACCCTGTTGGACCACGGCACAGCCTAGTCGAGCAACTTGGTGATCTGGGTGTAAAGGCCGACGAGATTGATACCATCATCTTCAGGCAGGCGACTCCGGTCGAGGTCTATCCATACTGATCGAACGTGTCCTAGCCACGCCCATTGGGACCACTGTCGTCCTGTAAAGAGCGAGTTCCCTAACGCCAAAGTCCTTTTCGGTCCTGGAACCGGTGCGCATTGCTCTCCTGGGCACATTCGGGATGGTCAAGTTCAGCCCATGGTGCAGTGGGACTCACGCTTCTTTGGGGACGTGGACGTTTGCACAGATCAGTACCAGGAGTTGGAGGGTCCTTGGAATTCATGGGGACCGTTTGGCCAGGCTTTAGACTACTTTGGAGATGGTAGCTTCCAGATCGTCCAGGCGCCTGGGCATATGAAGGGAAACCTGGCGGCTTGCGCAAGACTAGAGTCTGGAGAGCAGGTGGTGTTGGCAAGCGACTGCTGCCACTCAAGGTAAACCAGCCACTGATAGCATCTCGAGGGCATAACAAGATGAAGTTAAACACCATGCTAACACGTAAAATTTGCATAGAGACATATTCCTCGGCACCAAGCAGATAGCAACTGTACCCATGCCCGACGGTTCTAGCTTTTGTCTGCACGAAAACTTGGACGCAGCTCTCGATAGCATCGAGGCGCTGAGGGAGGCGGTAAAGAAGTACGGAATGCATATGGCCATGGCCCACGACGCAGAGTTTATCAAGGAAGGAAACGACTCTACTCTGATGTCTCTCTTGCATCCTCTGTTTGATACAGAATGCCTGTCTAGGATACGGGCTCACCAGCAACCTTAGAAAATACCGCGAGCGCATTTCTCCTTGTACACAACTCATCATGTTCCTAATTTGTGGTAATTGAACCTCTTTGCTACAGACCACTTTGGCATGTCAAAGGCAAGATGGTAGAACGCGATGTTACTCTTGGCCGAGAGCGCCCATGAAGAAGAGACACGATTTAGCTAACTGTGAATGATGACCTTATGCACCGGTATTAGTAACTGAAAGCGGCTAGAATGGTTCGTCTTCCGGGCTGCCCCTGGATTTGCGGGCAGGAAACAAGATGGGGTACCGGGACATGTCCAACGTGCTTTGGGGTAGAGTATGGGGTTGTTAGGCGTGGGGTTTACGGCAGCCTCGATCTGGGCAATTGCCCGCCAGCGAGTAAAGTAGCCTAGAATATAAGCTGGCTAGCAGGCCTTACTTGACATTCCAACTTTACCTTTATCTATCGTCGAATACCGTGTCTCCCACCTTTGCCATGACCCTATTAGGCTACGCTGGACTTGTAGCCCTTCTCGGAGTGTACTTGCTCATACGTAGTCGGGGCCGCGGCAAACTGCCACCTGGACCAGCGGGTATTCCGTTATTAGGAAATGCCCATCAGCTCGGTTCTAACCCGCACCGGCAACTTCAGCGATGGGCTTCACAGTTCGGCGACCTCTTCACTGTCCGTCTAGGCTGGGAGAACTGGGTCTTTATCAACAACCCCGAAAGTGTTCGCGAGGTCTTTGACAAGCAGTCGGCCGTGACATCGGGTAGGATGCCACATCCTGTGCTCTCGGGCATACTTTCAGGCGAGAACCGTCTCCTCCTGCTCACTTACGGAGACAAGTGGCGCAAGCTGCGAGCAGTAGTGCACAAGTCGCTCACGCCCAAGGCCTCGAGCACATACAAGCCCGGGCAAGAGTTTGAGGCTAAGCAGCTCATCTACGATATCGCTACCGATAACGCGACACAAGAGAACTTCTACATGCACGTCCGGAGATACACGACTTCGGTTGTGCTTCTGAGCACCTACGGACTCCGTGTGCCTCGTTGGGTGAGTGAACTATGCCCGCCCTCCTTGCTTAGCTGACTGGGATGAAGGATTGTGAGGACATCCGTGAGATATACGGCGTTCTCAGTGACTTTTCGCAGGCTGCCCAGCCTGGTGCCTATCTCGCAGACCTGATTCCTCCACTGGGAAACCTGCCTCAGTTCCTCCAATGGTGGCGACCAAGCGCAACTCGGGCGTACAAGAGGCAAAGAGACACGTGGATGGGATACTGGAACAGACTGCAGGCCGCTATTAAAGAGAACAGGGCACCTGAATGTCTTGTGCGGCAGTTGGTAGAGTCCAATCTCGACAAGCAAGGCATTTCTGAAGTGGAGGCTGGCTTTGCCGCCGGGTGTACGTATTGTGTCTGGACGCGACGGGATCAAAAGCTAACGATGAGGGAATCAGCAATGATCGAAGCCGGATCCGAGACGACGTCTTCTGCTCTCAACAGCGCCATTCTCTACCTGTCTGCACACCCGGAGGTGCAGGGCCTTGCACACGAAGAGCTGTCACGAGTAGTGGGTGATGAGCGGTCGCCAGCCTTTGACGACGAGGCCGACCTCCCGTACATTCGCGCCATCGTTAAAGAAGTGCTTCGGATCCGGCCGGTCACAACAATAGGAACTCCGCACTACACGACAGCCGATATCGAGCACAAGGGTTATGTCATCCCCAAGAACACGGTCGTGTGCATGAGCCAGTACGTGCTGCACTTTGACCCACGCCGGTGGGAAAAGGACGGCGGCCGCACATTCGACCCGTGTCGCTACCTGGCGTATCCCGAAAAGGCCGGCGTCTACGCGGCATCGCGCGACGCCAACGGGCGCGACCTCTCTCGATGTCGTCTTCCGGGGGTCATCTGGGGCCGCCCAGACGTGGTTGGCTGCTGAATAGATCGAGCTACTGAAGCTCTGTCGTGTCGGTTCAGTTCATCCATCCCCAACTCTCCATCTCCACCATCGCAACCTCCAACTTCAACTTGAGCTCCAACTTCGCCTGCATGTCTTCAGCTGTCGACAATACTGTAGTCGTCGCAGCTGCAGCAGTCTCGCGCAGGGGCCGACCGCGCCGGCAGTACAGGTGCCAGCATTGCGCAAAGACGTTTAAGCGTAGTGAGCACTGCATCCGCCATGAGCGCACCCACACGCACGAGAAGCCATTTGCCTGTCGCTTCTGCCACAAGTCGTATTCGAGAAAGTTGGTCGACCCTTTGGCTGGGCTCTTCCACTGCTGACTGTCTAGGGATCTCGTTACGAGGCATGAACGCACCTTGCATGCTCACGACCAGGAGCCGCAGCAGGATGCAGATGGGGAATACGTGGCTCATCAGGTAAATGTCGCCTGGGCGGCCCCCGTGCGACCGGCGGCGCCGACGACGCCCCCGCGAGACCTGGAAGAGGCCGACGATCATCAGGATCTGGATTCTGGATCCCTTTTGACACAGGCGAGTGGACAAGCGTCTTCTCCAGCCTCTTCATCCGCCATATCGTCCAACACTTCTGCTAGCGCTACGAGTCGCCGTGGCCAAACGGCGGTCCGTTTTGCTCTTGACCGAACAGATTCTACTCCCGGCATGGCTGGCATGACTACAATAGTCACTCAAGAGATGTACAAACAACCAGTCATGATCTTACAATAAACCAGCAAAGCCCTGGTAACCCCAACTTGGCCGCCTTCTATCCCGTGAATCAGGACGGCAATCACGATACAGTCGACCCAGGCCTTCTTCCAGATATGGTGATTGACGACCAAATATCATCACTCACCCAAACAGCAGACCGACAACATGCACCCGATCAAAATCCACAGCTACATTGGCCTTCTAATACCATCTCTCAAGACCCAATGTCTTTCATCTTCTCGCCGATGCCAGATGCCGACCTAGATCTCACGGGCTTTACCTTTTCTCCTCTCAACAGCCATGCTTTGCACTTGCCCCAGGATCAACGGCATGTATCAGCAACCGACCAATTCAGGCTCCCATCTCCTCCAATGGTCGATATGGAGATATTGCCTCATATCACTCAACCACAAACCCAAGGATTTGCTGTCCAAGACACCATCAATAATAATACCGCATCGGTCGATCCCAAGGCTCAGCCCGGCGAGCCGAATCTACCGATACTGCACCCCGGCGAGCGTGCACGATGTCCGCCTCTGACGCTAAACGACGACGCTTATCTTGCTATTCAAGCTGATCTCTCGCAACGCCTGGGGTCTTCTAATACGGCGGTAGACCTTCCTTCTGCTAAACTTTGCCAAGGCTTCTTGTCCAGTTACGTTTCCAGCTTCCACAGCCATCTTCGCATCATCCATCTCCAAACGTTTGATCCAAAAACAACACCGAGTCCTTTAATACTGGCCATGTGTAGTATCGGAGCTCTCTACCGTCTAGATCGCCGTCGTTCCCGGCATCTTTACGATGCCGCTGTTCGTTCCGTCGAAACTGTACGTGTATAACTGTGACCCTAAACTACTTAGGCTTGGTCGATACTGACTGCTTGTAGATAGCACGCCCTTCGAAAGACGATGACCAGGTTCTTGTCAAGGACTACTGTGTCTGGTATGTCCAAGCAAAGATGCTCCTCAGTTTTTACGCCATAATGAGTGGCGACAAGAATCTGGTTTCCAACACTATGCTTGGCAACGGCTTCTACACACTGGTGAGTTGGGTTTATTTACCTCACTGGCCCTTGATCATCGGCTGACTGGCTCTTAGGTTTTTAATAAGGTCAGAGTCTCTTTGGGAGGAGACAAACCCGGCATGACCAGGATGTCCTGGCAAGGCTGGATTGAGTACGAATCCTGGAAGCGGCTTCTGGGAGCGCTCTTTGTAGCGAGCACGCTCACAGTGGTGCTGTTTGATGTAAGCCCAGGCTTCAACGCTACCCAGGACCTTGACTTTGAGACCTTGGACGACGAAGCTCTTTGGAATGCTGAATCATCAAACAAATGGCGCGAATTGCGAGCAAGTCGATTGAAACAGCAACAACTGCACCCAACGGGCCGCCGCACGCTACAGCAAGTCTTGATAGATATCATGCTCCCCGACAAATCCCGCGCTAGCAGTGAGCCATTCCTGGTCTCGGGCTTTTCAGCGCTGGTGTTGATGCATGCTGTGGTATTGCATATGTGGCAGAGATGCCAAGTTTTCCAGACTTTTGCTGAGCCCTGGAACTTGTCTTGCGGCTCACTCACGGGCCAGGGAAATCTGCGCTCCTCGCTTCTCGACAGTGCGCTGAAGTCACTTGCCCGATGTGAGGCATTTCTGCGCAGCGGAGACACAGATGCGTGTCACCCGGATGAGAACCAAGACCACGAGACATCTCTAGTGTTCAACTGCCATGCTGTTCTCCGGATTGCATATATCAGGCTTTTCAAGTTGACCAGTCCTGCCAGTCGAATTAGTCTGATCAGCCTTGACCCTGTCGAGATGGAATCGTCCATCACTTCGTTTGTCACAGCCAAGATGGACCGAAGCCCGCAGCTCCTTGAGGCTGTTGTCAAGGCATTTGAGGGACTGAGTATTCCTGTCAGACTGGGCCACATGCTGGTGCGAAAAACGGCTGCGTTTCGGTGGGGGGTTGAGCATGCCATCGCTGGATGGGAGAGCGGTACGTACATTTGCTGATAGTTGTTTTCGCTTGGTCTAGAAGACTTGCTAACATTCATCCTTGGTGTTGTAGCTCTTCTAGTCACAAAGTGGATACACTCTGTAGAGCTCGACATGCAGGACATGTCCCAGCCATCCCCAGCAGAGCAAGAATTGCTGGTCCTGATCAGGGAAGTGCTCGAAGAAGCAGAGTATGACCATAGCGAGAGTCCATCTCTGGCTGCTGGAGTTGCACGAACTTGGGGCTGGTTCTTGCAGGATGTAAGCCAGAAATACACCGCGTATTGTTTCTTTGCTAATAAACTGCTTAGGTATGGATTTGGGCCATCACCCCAAAGATGGGAGCGGCCTTGGGGCTCTTGGCCGACGCGTACGAACGAGTTGGCCAGTCCAATCGCCGTCATTCGTTGGGCAGCGGTTCATGAGTATTGGCCCTCGATCTTTCTAAGATGTGCGTCGGAATATAGGCATATTTAATCAGCATGCGCAGGTACGGAGGCTGTTCAACGAAGTCTTTGGAGTACCGACTTCGATGGGCATCATTGTATTTAACTACCTTGGGTACATATGAGGAGGACATAACCATGTGTATGTGTCAAAAGGAAGTAGTTCATGAGGGGTTACATTCATGAGAAAGGAGGGGGATTGGAGGTCTGATTGTGGGGTGAAATGCAACCTTTGGCCTTGTTGGGATGTACAATAATCACAAAGAGCCCGTTCAACGCCTTTTTGTTATTTTCTACCCTTGCATAAAACGCACCATGGCTGACATTGCTGGCATCAAAGACGCCTTGTGGGCTCTTGAGCGAAAGGCTCACGGCCAGGTAACCATCTCAGCTCGACAAGGCGGCACTTTCACGCTCCCCAAGAAGCTATTTGTCTCTGGTGCGTCAGATGACGAACAGACTCGAGTGCCCTCCTTGGCCTTTGTTCTCGTTTATCAATCGCCCGCGGCAGGTCCGAGGCGAATCCTATTCGATTTGGGGCTACGAAGGAACACGGAAGACTATACGCTACCCATACAAAACCATCTCCGCAACCGGCTCCCGATGCAGACCCTGCCAGACGTCCGACAAAGCTTGCTCGACGGCGGCCTCGCTTGCCAAGATATTGACGAGGTTATTCTCAGTCATGTTCACTGGGACCACATTGGCACGCCTGCCGATTTCCCCCAAGCACGGTTCTTTGTCGGCGCAGGGTCTCTCGGCGTGCTGAAAGACGGCTTCAATGGGCACATGTCCCACTCCCACTTTCAACATGACCTGTTCGATAATCTCGACGTCACCGAATTTTCCTCTCCTGACGGCTGGCAAGTGGCTGGCGGGTTGCACATTCATGATCTCGATGCTGAAGGGGCCGTCTACGTTGTTGATTCTCCGGGCCATCTTTTGGGGCATATTGCCCTTCTCGCGCGGAAAGGGCCCCGGCATTGGGTTCTCCTTATTGGGGATGCTTGCCATGACAGCAGACTGCTTACCGGCGAGATGTCGATCGCGGAGTGGACAGATGCTGAGGGCCGGGCATGCTGTATACACATGGACCAGAAGCAGGCAGCTGAGACTGTGGAAATATTTGCACAGTGGAAACGCGCATCGGAACATGGTGGCGTCGAGTTGGATATAATCTTTGCTCATGATGCTACGTGGGCAGCGTCCCACCCCGACGCGTTTTTCCCTGGTACTCTTTAGTCATTGGTATCCGGTCTTATTAAAATACGTACATGCCCGATATAATTATGGATGTTATATAGAGCCTCATACTTCTTCACGTAATTTGTCTGAATTGGAGGCTCTGGTTGCTGGCGACGCTCACATCCGGCCCCGGCTGTCCAAAGCTGCATTTTACCCCACAGGTCACATCTTTCGTTTCTGCTCCAACTACCTATATAATAACGATTGCTATTTCTTGTTTCGCATCACTTCAACGCTCTCTCTTGCCACCACATCATCTCAGCTCAAAATGGGGGAACCACTAAAACTTGGATTTGTAGGCCTGGGTGCCATGGGCCTCCCAATGGCGTCTAACCTCATCTCCAAAGCACCCCCAGGATCAACCCTTCATGTATATGACATCTCGGAGAATTCCATGCGCACCCTGGCTGATAGGCATCCCGCCTCTGTTGTCATTCGCCCGTCTCCGAAGGATGTATCCCAGAGCACGGTAGGCTAACCTCCCAGCTCAGTCAAGTGCGCCGGTACTTCGCACTTACGGCGTGCGTCTCTCAAACTAACACATATTTTGACAGGAAATTGTTTTTACTATGCTCCCCGAAGGGTCCCATGTTCGCTCCGTATATCTAGATCCTTCTACTGGAATCTTGGGGCCCGAGATGTCTGCCCGTCTACTCGTCGACTGCTCCACCATCGATACAAAAACGTCTTTACAGGTAGCCAAGGCGACCCAGAGCCTAAACTTGAAAGCATCATTTTATGATGCTCCTGTATCGGGCGGTACTCTAGGCGCTGAAGCAGCGTCACTCACAATTATGGTTGGTTGTGCCGACGACGGTTCCGACGGACAGTATCCGGTCCTGAACAGGCTCCTGGGTCTAATGGGCAAGAATATCACCGCCTGCGGTGGTCTCGGAATGGGCCTGACAGCCAAGCTCTGCAACAACTACTGCTCAGGGCTCATATCTCTCGCTACTGCTGAAGCCATGAATATTGGGATGCGTTCGGGCATGAACCCCCGCGTTCTTTCGCGCATCTTTGCCAGCAGCACTGCACAGAGCACAATCTGCGACAAGTGGAACCCGGTCCCGGGAATCTGTCCGGATGCGCCGGCCAGTAAGGGCTATGCCGGCGGCTTCAAAGTCCAGCTTATGGCCAAAGACTTTGGATTGGCTGTTTCCACGGCTGAAGAGGTTGGTGCGAAGCTTGTCCTTGGCGATGCTGGGCTCGAGGCATACAAGGGGGCTAGTCAGGATGAAAGTTGCAAGGACCAAGACTCGTGTGTCTTGTTTAGATACATTGGGGGCAATGAGGATTGGGAGCAGCCATAGATTGACATCAGCATCAAACGGCAATATGATCTGCAGAAATCCATCCAACAAGGTTGGAATCCATACGGACACGCATGTCACATCGCATCTCACTTGGCTGGTATCCTCGCTGCTAGACTGCATAACCTTGTGTATAACTTCTCTGACCAAGTTGTGCTTCTATGAATAAGTACCCCACATGGAATTATTACCCCTCCGTGGGGTACAAAACAAGATGTGGAGTAGGTACCTGATGTATGCGGGGTAAAAAACCGGACCATCTAGGGTAGTTGATCAGCAAGTCGAGTTCCCATGATAGAGCCGATAAATACACCAAAATTGGTTCAGGTCATGTTGCAGTGTGCAAAGTTATGCTCTGTTTCTATAGTAATCACTCGTACTGTATGAAACTCTTCTTGGATCCGTCCTTGTTCATCATACCTTGATAGGCTCAACCCAAACTAGTTCCTAAACACCCACTTAGGTTACCATCATGGCGCAGCCTATTTCCAACGACGCTACAGCATCGGCTCACAAAACACTGTACGACCAAGGCCTTCAGATTCGCTATGAAGTTGCAGGACAAACCTACGTCGATGCTGCATTAGCTGGTGGCTCCTCAGACTTCGCACGCCCCATGCAGGAGCTCGTGACAGAAGCCTGCTGGGGATCTGTATGGTCTCGTCCCGGCCTCGAGAGAAAACAGCGCTCGCTACTCAACATTGCCATGCTTTGCGCACTGAACAGAGGGCCCGAGCTAGCGGCCCATGTACGTGGTGCCGTCAACAACGGGGCAAGCGAGATTGAGATCCGGGAGACATTATTGCAGGCCGCCATCTACTGTGGAATGCCAGCGGGTATTGAGGGTTTCAAAATTGCCGAGAAGGTTTTACGAGCTATGAAGGAAGAAAAGACGTCAAATTAGAGCATCTATGGTTGAGATAGTTGACTGGAACCAAGTGAGAACGGTGGTCTAACGAATAGCAACTAGATTATAAGAGTGAGTCGATAAGAAATCTGTTCCATAGTGCAAGCACCTTAGAGAAAATGAAAGAGACTTGTTCTAGGATACTTTTTTTTTCTTTTAAAAAAGGGGTGTTAGGTTATTGTGTCAGGTATCAAGAAGGGATCTGGGCCTACTGTGGTCGTCTCTTTCAATCGTCTAAGGCTGTACGTCACGGAAACGAGCAATATGGCACTGGGTTTCAAGATATTTGATAATAGAGGGTTGTCTAAATTGACTGGATTATCGTATAAGTATCTGAAAACGCGTCTACTTCTCCCCCGACTATCTACATCTCATCCTGTCCACCAAACGTCAGGAGGAGTAGTGCTGTGTAAAGTCATAGTTAAGAACGTGTGCACTCTAACACTCTGGTCAGCTTTGTCTCTTCGTTGTGCAAGCTAACTTACCTGTAGCATCTGCGCCGCAAGGCTCGGATCGTTCTCAGCCTTCTTGCACATCTGCAGAAACTCATCGCTCTCTAGAACCTTGTCTGGGTGCACCGTAAACATGCGCCGCAGGTTGGAGCTGGAAATCGGATCCACAATCTCCTGATACCTTTTGCGGCGAATATCACTGTAAATGTCTAGAATACTCGGGTCGGCCCTGCCGGTGTAGATGCCCACTAGACACTCGTACAGGCCGCCGACGTCGACGATGCCGCCAGTCAACCCTAGTCCGCCGCTGGCACACTGGTTAGCTAGATGATTAGAGAATGGAACGGGTGAGCTTACAAGGGGTTGCAGAGATGGGCTGCATCAGCTGCCAGGAGGAAGCGCCCGACTCTCATCTTCTCTGCGAGTCGCTGGTGGACCTTGTAAGGGCTGATGTTGGCGAGCTTGTACATACTCGGATCTGGATGGCCGGGTAGCATAGTCTGAAACTTTTCGACTTGTCTCTTTCTCAATTCCTCGGGCGTCAAGCCGGGCACTTCTCCATATGTTACACGCCACAAGCCGTCCTTTGTAATCTTGGCCGCCATGTACCAGTGCGTGGGGTCGATGATGAAGTTGGAATCGCAGAAGCCAAACTTGTCAAAATCGTAATACACCTGTAATGACATATTAATTAAGCAGTCTTATTTTATAAAGGGGAGTTACGTTCGTGGCGACGATCTGTTCGTCCCATGTCTTGCCTGGAAACTTCCAGTCCCCAAACAAGAACGCCGCACGATGCTGTTGGCCCCGTCGCAGCCAACGACGTAATCGGCTTGGAGACGCGACTTTTCATTACTGTTCACGTCTATGGCTTCCACCCATGCCTCCGACTCATCTTGCCCAATGCTGACCACTCGACGGTCAAACAGATACTTGATCTTGGGGAGGCTTTTGGCATGCTCGTATAGAATCTCAGCTAGTTCTCCCAGTGGAAGAGCAATCATGCGGTCAGTGCTGTCCCTTTGAGTCTCATGGCTGATGCCGGCGATGTATGTGCCATCCAAGCGCCGCCACGCCACTGTATCCACAGCAAGCCCTTTTGCACGAACCTCTTCACCGACGCCGGCAAAGTTGAGTATTTTCATGGCTGGAGGGCTATAATGGGTAGATCGGGGGTTATCATCAAGCTTTGATGACTGCTCAATAATTGTGACGGAAATATCCTGTTTGGCCAGCATCAATCCAAGAAGCTGACTGGCTGGGCCAGCCCCAACGATGAGAACCTGAGCTATGTGGTCAGTATGTGATCTTAATTTGTGGTAATAATAGCTTACTTGAGTTGCTGTTACAGCCATCTTTGCGGAGCCTTGCAACAAACGGAACTGCCTTTGCTTGTGCGACTAAGTCAAAAAGTAGATGTTGAAAAGCGTTACTTCTGAATACCACCCCGAGTAGCATCAGTCGCCAGCTGAGATAGTTTATAGCCACACAACATATTCTGACCAAAGCCGGTATCCCCGCATCGACTCCAGATCTTCCCCAGGTCGAGACCCCATGAAGACCCAGATCGTCTAATGTTACACGATGAACGGCGTAAGAGGATCTAGGCCACCCCGCATGAAGACGTGGGGTAGTAGCGCCGTTGGGACGGTAGGCGTAGACGTCGTACAACTGTGTTTTTTTGAACTGTGGAAGCCATACCCTTGATGGGAATAAGCAGATAGAGAGTAGACGTCGTACAAATTTTGGACCTCACGTGGGAAGTGTATTCGGCGTTTGTCTTGTGTATGAGTAAGACCGATAAAGTCGCAGCGAGTGTGTTAATCTTCACCTGAGGTGCTACGTAAAACTATCCAAGATAACTTATGTTCTATTGAATGGTTATGGGCATCTATCTTGTGGCTGAATGTCAAACGCCATGATGGAACAGGTCTGGTGTTGACCGAATCAGTCAATATGTGCTATACCAAAATGATATATTCAACAATCTAATTCATAAAGCTTTCCTCTATTTAGCCGCACAGAATTGTCCTTATGTGACTGCTTGTTCTCTATTTTGCAGTAGACTTGGCAAGAATCTCGTCAACCTCGACCTTGTGCTTGGAGAAATTATCAACCAAGTCGTCCCACATCTTGGGGTCATGCTCGTGCTTCTTCGTGCTATTCCAAGCGTAGTCGGTAATCGTAAAAGCACGACTGCTCTCAAACATGAACGCCACCGACCCCTCCGATATTCTCATGACGGGAGGGTCATCCCGGGAAGCAGCCTCAAACTGTTCGTAGGCAACGCCGTGCGGCACAAATCCACACTCAAAAGAGATACTTCCTGGTCGGAACTCGTCCGAGCGACCGGCGTAGTCGCCGTAGATGAGACCCATCAGCTCAGAGGCGCAGTTGCGGTGGTAGTAGGGCGGCCGGTAAGTGTGTGACGCAACGTCCCATCGGGGCGAGAAGATGAGAAAGTCGGCGAGGGGAGCGGCTGGATCATGGGACTTGGCTGCCAGGACGCAAAAGATTGATCTTGATTGTTAGTATTCTCTGGGCAGAGTGAGGTTATCAGTTGCTAGGAACTCACGGGTCGATGTGGTCGACAGAAATGGAGCCCACGTTGACGAACTTGGTAAGATCGTACTACATGAGTGTCAGCATACGAAAAAAGCTCTTGCGTTACAGCGCGAAGCCTACCTTGTATGGTACGTAGTTCCCTGACCAGGCGATAACGTCGAATGGACAATGTCGCTGGCTACTCTCGAAGAACTTGCCGCCTAGTTTGTACACAATCTTCCAGGGGTCATTATTCGTAACCTCGTAGGCTGCGACTGGGTGCAGAAAGTCTCGAGCATTGGCCAGCCCGTTTGCACCGAGAGGCCCAAGCTCGGGCAGCTCAAAGTTGGAGCCCCAAATCTCAAGGATATACCCCTGAGTCGGGCCGTCCACCTTCACCTTGAACCTTTGGCCGCGCTGGATGACGCAGATTTCACCCGGCTGGACATATAAAAATCCAAATTCGGTCTGAATATCCAAAGGTCCTTGCTGGGGCACGATGAGAAAGTCACCATCTGAGTTGACAAAGGCCCTCTTATGCATGCTCTTGTTGCACACGAAGACATGAGTTGCAAGACCCTCACGGAGTGTCGGGTCTCCTGACCCAGCAATGGTCTTCAAACCATCGACAAAGTCAACGTCCTGACCGGTAGGTATTTCGAACGGAGTCCAGGCCAGCTGAGTAGGTGAAACATGGACTCTGGAATTAATGGGGAGGAAGTTTGACTCGGTGTCTGGATTGTCAGGCAATTCAGTCTTTAACAGTTAGCCACAGGCCTCTCTAATTTTTGGATGTAAAACGCTGACAAATCCTTGATGCGCAACAGCAGGACGGGCACGGTATAGCCATGCCTTCTTGTTGACGTGACGGGGGGCTACAAACGCAGAGGCAGTCATCTGCTCGGCGTATAGCCCGAAGCGGATAGCGCGGGGACTGTTCTGACCCCTGGGGATAGTACCAGGGACGGCCTCAGACTCAAAACTGTTGTTAAAGCCCGATTGATACTGGTACGGATCATTAGAGCGGGTGGCGAACGAGGGGATAGTGCCGTTCTTTTGGGTCTCGGCCCAGTGGAAGATTGCTTGGAAGTCTTGAGTAGCCATCGTTTTGTGAATGAGGAAAGGTGTCGAATTGGTTGTAAACGGCAATGTTACCCATGCTTCTGTAGTTTTGTCGCATTTATTAGTCCGAGTTGCTCTTGTCCCACAGTCCCCCGCATCACCGACCATCGCTGGCTACCCCATTGCCCACCTTGGACTGGTACTCACTGGACCATGGGCGCCGTGTGGAGTAACTTGAACCACGAGTGTACAGATCACTACCTGTTTAAGTCCACTTCAACCTTCTTTCCGTTTTCCTCATCTACGTCGCAGAATGCCACTTTTGCCCCGTGTTCTATAAAATGTGTCAGCAGGCGCCAGTACATAGGAGACCTCAAACCCGTACTGTGTGCGAGATGGACGATGGCACGGCCGATTCCCGTCGCGCCCCCCGTTACCACGATAACTTTGCCTCGGATTCTGTCCAATTCGGGGTCATGTACAACGTACTTGGACATGTTGAATGCAGGTGGTTCAGTGACGAGTCCTGTGCTTGCGATGGGGGGATAAGGTTTCTTGTGATTACTGTTTCCGAACACGTTTATAGTCAAGTTTGATCGATAGCTCTAGATGTGGTTCTGGCCGTAGTTATAATGAACTTAGGCGTGGGGTAACGTGGGGAGATAGACCTCTAGTAGATAGGTATAGATCATGCAGCAGGATCGCGATGTTTTGGCGTAGTGTCTTGAACTTGGATTTGATGGCCTGCCATGGCATATCAATAACTATAGCGGCTACTCTTTTCCCTTTCAATCACCACAGAAAGCAATGCCAAATTTATTAATATTGTTTAAAAGTACGCCGTTCAGTTCAAAGTCAGATACGACGGAGCAGGAGTATCGCCCGATAGATCAGCCGAAGCAGTCCAATGCTCAAACCTGTGCTGCTGCGTCTCAACCTCATCCGCAATAGCAATGGCAAGATCGGCGGCCGAGATGCCCGTAAGTCTACCATCCAGCGAATTATCTCCCCTAGGCTCCCCTTTCAACGGAAGGTCATG
The DNA here is from genome assembly GCA_012931995.1 of Fusarium albosuccineum. Taxonomy (NCBI): domain Eukaryota; kingdom Fungi; phylum Ascomycota; class Sordariomycetes; order Hypocreales; family Nectriaceae; genus Fusarium; species Fusarium albosuccineum. Next base: position 1,439 of record JAADYS010000322.1, on the reverse strand, counting down.
GATCGTCACCTCTTCTGATTTAGCTTTTCTTGCCGCAGACAGAGACGTCAGCAGCCACAACAAAGAACACAGTTNNCAAAACCTTATAATTCTTCAATGTAGCTACCAGTACGCTTGCCTGGGCGGTACAGCGGGCTCGGTGATACATATGTCCAGTTGAACGACGTGTTGCCGTCAAAAAACAAGTAGCTGGCCCTGGCCGCTTTGATGAAATCTGAAGCACGGTCTTGCCTGACCTTTGCTTCGTAGTCGTCGACGATGGCCTTCGCCGCCTCCAAGTCTTCGTTTGAGGCAGTTCCAGCCCTGAGTGCGACACGAGCATTGCGATATGTACGTAAACTACCGCCCATTGGACCTAGTCTCTCTTCCATATATGTTACGTGAGCATGGCTGTCGGCAATGGCGCGTCGGTAAGCGAGGAAAAAGTCTTTGCTATCCACAACGCAGATGTCGTTTTCGTGAGGAAGATGCAAGCTTCCAGCACCGCCAACCATGATGAAGTAGTCAACTCGAGCCTTTTTTACTGCTAGAATGATCTTTCTCACTGCTTCGATGAAGGGCACTGGGTCGCTTGTTTAGTTCTCCATCACCAGCTCGCCGCGTAGAGCATGACTTACTATACTGCAACGCCTGGTGTCCCACAGTGTGTGGACCGTACTCACTGACAACAACATCAACGTCAATCATGGCCTCGGCCAGTTCGACTTCGCTGCTGTTGTCGATATCTACAGGCCTCGGCTCGTAGCGTGCGTGGGACCCCAGCTTTTCGGGGCTGCGGGAAAGGCCCACGACGTGATGGCCCCGATTGATGAGCTCGACGCACAGATAAGACCCCCCAAGCCCTGCTGGGCCAATCACTCCGATCCTCAAGGGGGTGTATGAGCGTGTCATGGTTGATGGTTTGTGGTGAGGAGGTAGGACTTTTGCCATCTGGTGGTACCTTGTCTGTGTGGGCGATTACAATCGAGAGCTGCTTTTAATGACCTGATGCGTCGCTCATAGTATTAGGCATGGCATGTGTCCAGTGTAAGATGCCTAGCAAGAGTCAACAAACAACCGTGGGGTAAATAACGCGTGCAACGAGTGGTTGTAGGTTGCATCCTTCTAATCTGACGTGGGGTCGTATGAGGTTTGCGGGGTGACTTGCGGAGTTGAGGTGCTTTCTTGGCACAATGCTTCAAAACTCCCCATACAAGGGTATTAGAGAACTAGAGACCGTGGTCAAAGCTTGTAAATACTTTCAGGTTGTTTTATCCAGGCATTGGCATAAGATGGACTTCAATGTGGGATTTATCGGTAGGTGGCCCAATTCAGAGAAGCGTCATTCTGCTAACACCTGAATCCATATAGGTCTTAGGGCCATTAGCTACCTAATGGCCGCGTCCGTTAGGCAAAAGCTTCCCAAGGATTTAATAATTCTTATTATATTTAAAGTTAAA
>JAADYS010000321.1:0-21081 GCA_012931995.1 Fusarium albosuccineum | reverse complement strand
TTGAGAATCAATTGATCAAATGGAAAGTTAGGTGTAAGGTAGAAAAGTGCGTCGCTTGTTTGACTGCGTCGCTCGCTTGACTGCGTCGCTCGCTTATCAAGTACGTTAATCTTAAAACTATAAAATTAATTTAATTAATTTCTACTTACTTTCTTTTAACTTAAGCCTTTTAATAATTTGTAATAATTTTAACAATTTACTATTATTTATATGTTGGCAAGAAGAGCAGGATCCGCGAGCCATAGACTGCATCGTATTGGATAAAGTGTAGCAACCCTTTTCCGATCTTCTCCCAACAGGGTCCGGCTAGTTCTTAACGGGAGTACACATAGTCACGAGACTGGAGAGCTAACATCTCATGAGAAGACAGCCATTGTTGGGAATTCAAGGATCCCCCCTCCATTCAAGGCTCAGACTAGCAGTCTGAAAGTCCCAGATTTAGAGTTCCAGTGTTCGAAGGAATTAGTCGGAGATATAAGGTTGTAAATAGCGCAGGTGTATTGGGTGGAGTTGTTGAATGGACTTGGTCGTTGTTATTGGTACGAGAGGTCTTCCAAGCCTCGTCTAAAGAATTTTTGGTCCTGGCCACGACGGCGTTTCCGAAACACGCCGATGAGCGTCTTGAATACCTCTTGTAATATCATTTTTTTTCTAAGAGACATATACTGCGTATAACCTAGCTAGAGTAGAACGGTCTTTGGAGCTTGAATCATCATATCGTTTACCCGTCCTTTGAACCTTGGTCGTATCCTGGGGCATGGCTAGAATGTCATCGTGAGGTCTGCTAATACGACTGTGATGACCTGACCCCAGCCCTTACAGCACCCGTCAAAGACATGAGAACAAGCTTTGTTGTTTGAATTGTATATGTAGGTGTGCTGAGTTGGGGGGGGGGGGATGATTGAACTTGATTCTTAGCTTTGAGATGAGAGTTCTTCTCGGGGTTTGTCTCCAAATGATTTCATCTAGTACTCATCTGGATCATGGAAGGAAAAGGGACCCTTGCATTTTTAACAACCCTTGAGAGAGACACATATATAAACGTAATCAGCAAGCCCTCGCTAGAACCCGGAGGATCTGGAAATGGATGAGGCTATGCCGTTGGTTTCTGGCGTGCCGTAAGCCTACTCGATTGCTATCACAAGTTTCCCGACTTAGATATGCCACTGTGGACATGATACCATCCCCATCGCACATCCGTCTTATGCCTAATGACCCATAGCCCAGGCAGAATAGTATACAAGTCATTCACCTACAGAGCACCTGCTCTAATGCAGGACCGAACGCCGCGTCTAGAACGCGCCTTCGCCTATTTATAGGCATGCCATTAGGTGCAGTCGATGATGGCCTGCATGAGCTTTGCTAGCATCTGTTACCGTCCATCAACTGCCTCATTGGCACAAAGCCACCTTTCGACGTCAATCCCGAGCAATGCTTGACCTCCATGCGCCTGTTTTTTCCCCCCGGAAGGACGGCAAGCCACTCCGATGTCTCTGTGTGAAAAGCACCGGCTAACTCACTTGACTCTGACCATAGGCCTACCAGGCCCGATCTACGGGGCGCGCGGGGCAAAATTATCCTAGTGTCTCGTCGCGCGATGCAATGGCTCGTAGAAAATAACTCGTCACAGCGTTGGCGCAGGTGGTCATATCTCGTTCCGGTTCCCATGTCGGACATGGCCGGTCTTTCCATTGAACGGCCAGAAAACATTCTCCGTCACTTGTTTCGTAGTGGCCTACTATTCGATCGAACTTGCTTTCAGTCTCTTGTGAGCTGAAGCCTAATGGCTGACACGTGTCCTGCCACCTTCTGAAACCTGTTCGGTCGTTGAACACCCAGAGGAGGCATTCACTACGCATCCAGTCCCAGGGCTCACCATCCTGAGTCTCTGCAATAACTCCGTAGAAGGTCAAACCGCCCACGTCGATGGTGAGAAGTACTTCCCTTATAGTGACCTGAGCCGACCACGGCGCTTCTATCAATGTTCCCTTCTCAGGGATTTGCGAGTCCATCGGGGCGATCATAGTCTCTGCTCTACTATTGAGCGTTGGACTATCACTAGGGTCAGTCGTCGATTGGAGGAAGGCGAGGTTAAATTGGGGGATATAGGAAATATGTCTAGTCCAAGGTTGGTGATTGCAGAGGCCGTCAATGTGGCGACCATGTGGAATATAAAGTGAACTGTTTGATCAAGTCCAGTCAAAATCGGGCGTTGCTCAGGGTTCAGAATTACAACATTGCAAGACGATTCCGAACCTACCGTCTGCAGCACATGCGGTGAGACCCCATGGCCCTACCTGGACGTTGGCCACCTTTATTCTTGCTGGAGGTAGCTTATGCGCACCCCTTCTTTTCATTATTCTCTTCAACTCCAGGCGGCCGCTCCATTTCATGCTCACCGGGTGAATTCTCAGTTCGCATAGTGGGAAAATCAGTGTAAGCTCGGCGCCCCTTGGGACATCTCATAAGTTGCCGGAAGAATGCAATGCTGCCGAGGTTCGATTACTGTTCCTCTGCGTAGCCTAGCTCGTGCCTTTTTGTCTTTGGCCCTGGAGGATTTATTGGATCGCTCAGCGATGGTAATAACGTCATGATGGCTATGCATGGACTTGTCCTAGCTGATCTACCTCACGATCTTAAGTCTGCCCGACACCACGCTGCGTCTGCAAGATGCTGTGTCATAATGTCTGTCTTGCCTGTATACAATCTGGCATTGATAAGGTCGATGAGCACCCCCGCGACTTCATCATAACTCAGAATCGCTGCTGGATACGGCAATGAGGTTTCCCCACGTTTTCCCTCTCTCTTTACTCATACAGCTTCGGCAGGAACACGACGATAGCAACTTGGCTCTTTCAACTCACAATATTCCACTCATTTCTGCCTGGATTTTAAAGCCACTTTCTTATATCACTTGATAAATTCCTTCCTTCTCTAGAGGCATCATTTTGAGCCTCTCAAATAGCTCCCGTGATGCCGTATTTTGAATCCTCTTTGTACTTGCCGCTAGACCTATTCCTTCTCTTTGCTCTGGCTTCAGGCACGTGTGTTATTTGTTCCACCGCAAAAATACTGTAATGACCATGAGGCCGAGAGTTTGAAAGAAAAGAGAAAGAAAGAAAGTGGTGCCGATAACGGTAGCGATAGCAACGGTGGAAGTTTAGAGTTCCGAGAGTGCATGACCCTTTTAAGACTCCATTCAGAGTCATTACAACGTTTTGAAGGCCCACAGCGACCACATGCACTGCTCTCGGCTAGCTTAACCCTGGGTCACTGCGCAGAGAACGTCATGCTATTCCTGATAATGCAGCGTAGTATTCTTGGGCGCCAATAAGGGCATCGCCGCCGATTGACGCCCAAAACCGGCGACCTCCAAGGCTCCATGAGCGTCAGGAAACCGCTGTGACGATCATTGCTGGGTAATCGACGAGCTCTACGACAACCACCAAGGATGGTGGCCTTGCTGCAAAACCCATCGTCTCCGCCCTCCTCAACTCAGAGATGGATCCATAGAGGTCGTGGAGAGGAAAGGTTGGAGGGGTAAGGTACCGTAGTATGCGAGGTCAGAAGGGGTCCTGCGAATGCATCACACAGATATACGTACGTATCAGACCAGAGGCGCTACTTAGAAATATAGTATGAATATAGTTATAGGTGTGGATTCCTTCTTAACTATAAATCTAAACATTGCTCATTTTACAGACTATCGCTACTTATAAGCCGCGTTCTACCTATAAAAAGAGGGCGGATACTCGCTAGACATCCAGCCGTGATTCCTAGGCACGGTTCAATAATAGTCCAGATAGCCACATCTCTTCCAAAGGACAACTCTTAGTATCGAAGATGTAGTGTAGCAGAAGGGTCGAGAGAACTCACACCGTCTCGTACAAGAATTCCTTAGTGATTTCCAGACCCTTGATAAACGGTATACGCACAATGATGGCAATGCCAGCCCTGCCTGCCGCTTTAGTGTACTTTCCAAGACGTCCTGTGGCAAACGTTTGCTAATAGCGACTTACAGAACTCCAAGGCTCATCAACCCAACAATGATGATCTTTGACTGCTGCGAGATGCGAATATTCCAGAGGACGACTGCTGGCATCATGGCAATGACCCAGTCACTGGTACCGGCAACAACGCTCAGCACTATGGCAGTGGTCGTCACGAGAGAACTTTCGCATGATCCGCTCTCCTCGATACTAAGGAACTGTTCCCAGTAGTATTTCGGAGGAGAACACTGGAACAGGGTGGCGAAGAAGTAAACTGTTGATGTCAGGCCTACAATAGTCAAGCTAACGTAGAGGATCTTTTTGTGCATCGTGCTTCGGCAAATCCGAAGAAGATACAGACCAACGGAGATCCTGATCAGGATAGACAATACTCCGTAGATGAGCTCGCCAAAGTACCAAGACTGCATGCCTACGGAGGCTTCGCGCATAGTGAGATTGTCCGTGAATTTGCCAATGCCGCCAACAATCGTGCCTCGAAAAACAAAGCTAGCCAGGCTGGTGTAAAGAATCTGTACCGCGTTAGCCCTCATTTCGTGTTATCGGGGCCAGTTCCCACGCTGTTCTGGAGTCGCCGGCGGATATAACGGGAAAGGAAAGCGTAAGCAGCCTTTCGCACGAAGAAGGCAGCGTTTTGGGAGCGACCTACCACAGACAAGTACATGAACCAATCATCCATAGTGCACGACATCCTACTTATGCCTGCCCATGCTCGAAGAATCGCGGCAACCCATACGAGTAGCAAACAGCAAAGTTGAATAACGAATAGAGTCGTTCCCTTTCCGCTTGTACCAAAAGCCATAGCCTTGGTCCTTATGCACTAGAGGGACGGCTAAACAGTGTTCGTTGGGGTTTTGGGGTGAGCGTTATTAGGCCCCTGTTGTGTTTCTAACCTTGAGTTAAATACTAGGTACCCACCTATGTATGTATCATATCGTAGGGCACAATCTTTGAGGGTTCGGTGAAAATAGGACAGTGAAATTTGCATTGCGAAAGATGACCACATACCACAAAGATGCTGGAAGAAAAAGGAAAATAGAGAGAGAGAAGTACGTTATTGAACTCGACGATCGATTATTCAGAAGAGAGATCTACTCACGTCTAGATGGCTTCATTTGGGAGATTGAATGCTGGGTTAGCATCTGCATACCTGCGATTTGTGTTTTAAGATGAGGGCAACTCCTGTCTGAAATTCCGAAGGGCTCTATCTGGATGAAAACTCGTGCGGCAAAGATAGGAGCGAAAAGTGAGGAAGAAACTGCCTATCTGGGGCAGGGCAAATAAGACCTCGCAGGTACACAAATGTATTGAGGTCGTTCTTGGCGGTGAGAATGATGGTGTGAAGAGTGCCGGGGAATTCGGGGGGTGTCCTCAATATGACCGCTTGAGGCCGAATTCGGCGCTTGCATGCGCTGAAAATAAATGTCTTGGAAGTCGACGACGGAAAGTGTGACCTACTGTTGGTGGTACTTGATAATCCGGGAGTCTATGCTGATGAAAATCGACTGCACTCGTTTCATGACTGCTATTCTTACTGTGACACAGAATCACACGTTGCACACCAACAACAGATGCTCAAGCGTGATCAGTGGTCATGAGCGCAAACCTGGATCATGGGTCGGCATATTGCGGCACCTTCGATCTCGATACTCCTCTTGCATCGAAAGGAGAGCAAAGCTCTTGCTCGGTAAAGGTAAGCAACACCCTTGGCACAAAGGCGATGCGGAGCGGCTGACATGCACAATTCAGCCCAATACTTTGCAGAGTTGCATTGACTTCGACCTTTACGGTAATGAATCTGTAAGGGCTGCGCCGCCCCAAGGAGACTGGTTACTTTTTCCAGAGGCCTATGAATTATCTTCTCCCGCACAGGGTCTTTGGGAAACGGAGCCGACTCACCGTGGTAGTCCCGAGGTTCTCAGCAGCCATGGACCTCTCGAAGAAGTGTTACATGAGCTGGAGGAGTATATGGAGAAGCTGAACCTAAGAAGGAAGTCGAAGGGGGGGCGAAGCGAGACTGAGCGTCCGCTGAACGCTTTCATCCTCTATCGGATAGCTTTTCGTCATGTCGTCGAACAGGTATACTCCACCAAAGACCAACGGCTTGTGTCGAAAAAGTGCGGCGACAGTTGGCGTAAGGAATCGAACAATGTCAGAGACTGGTTCCGGGCCAAAGCTCAGGCTGGGAAAGTAGAACATCAAGAATGATGAGCGCGATTGAAGGGTCTCATGTTGTCTAATGTAAAGGTTTTTCACGGATGACTCGGACTTAGCCCCGGGCTCAGCGATGGGAGTTCATCGATAGGAGTGGTTGATCGGCTGAGGCAATCTCTCCTCTGTTTTTAGAGGTCTTATCTCGTACAATCAAAGATAGACCTGGACATGGCTTTTCCGATCTTGATGAACTTGTGTCATAGGCTGAAATGACAGCCACAACATCAAAGAAAACAACTTGTTTTACCAGTGGCTGTTTCTCTTGCCGCAGGCGGAGAGGCCATCCATGATATCAACATCAGAGGACATGCTTTTTACCCATCATCAGCAGCATATCGATAAATCACAACCGAACCATTATCATAACCTTCAATGCAAGGACGTAAACCTAGCTAGCAGGATGACTCTTCCCGTCGAGAAAGACGTTTTTGCTTTGCTTTGGAGTCTTTTGCCTTGGCAACTTGATGGGTGTTCGGAGTATTTTATGGTTTTGCAAGGGTTTGGTGAGTGACAGAAGCGTTTGTCGAACATAAGCCTCATTACAGCTGGATTTTTACATTGATGAGTTCATTTGGTGGTCCAGGAATGGCGCATACAAACTTGTGCGTGGATTGAACAGCACACACTACTATACCTCCCTCTACGATCAAGGAGATAAGCCACTGGCTCATATGATTCCCAACTTGCAGCTCGCGATATGGAAAAAGAAAGTGAAAACGATCGCAAATGATTAGGAATAAAAACAACTATTTCGTGCGGCATCCCGAAAGGATCATGAACAGAGGCAACATGACATTTACAAAAGCTTAGCTAGTTTGTCTAACCAGCATAATATACAGATCGACCATGAAGATTCGGAAGATCCAGCTGTCCATCTTCATCGGGCGAGTAAAAGAAAGCGTACAGCTCAAGAAGGAGGAGCACCAACATAAACTGTCAAAACATCCGGCTGTTCGGAGGAAACGACTCCGGAAGCGTTTTCATCTCCATTCGGGTTGACATCATCATAGGGGAACGCATACCCCCGTCCATCCACCTCGTATTTGTGAACCAGGCGGCTATAGTGGTTGGACGGATCGACCTTGTAGTAAGAGTCGCTTCCTAGGCTAGGCTGCACATCACCACCGGCAAGCAGAAGAGTAGAGCGAGCGAAAGCTGCGCAAAGACGGGGGACGACAGCAGTGTGAATGGCGTTATCTCCCTCAAGAATGGCAAAGGACCCACTGTTGCATCCCCAGATGTCTTTGGTACTGGGCTTGGCATAGCCGCGGTTGTCGCCATCGCAGGTGAGCTCGTCACCGCTGATTTGGCAGGCCACTTTGCCAGCCTCAGTCTGTGTGTTGATGGTAAGAGTTTGAGACGAGTACTTGCTCCAAACTTCATCGACGTAGGAATTCCAGTAATCCTCAAACCTGGTAGGTTCGAGTTCATATTGGTTCCCAGGCGATAGGACTCGAACGGGCTTTCCTTCGGTGTTGGCGACGCACAAGAAAGTCCAGGCACGGCCGTCGGCTTCCTTCTGCTTGACCAACTCATTGCAGATCTTGGCAACAGCGTCGGCCTCGAGTCCGGCAGTCGTCTGTGTGCTGCCGTCTATTGTTGATAGCCTCATTCCCAGCACGATTCCAACAAAATCGACGTAGCTGATGTTAGCATACAGCGCCCCATTAGTATACGTGAGCTCCACAAAGCCCCAGTTTACACCGGCGCTGGCGTCGTGTAGGTTGGTGACGGAAGGTTGGACTAATCCATCGCCATTGCCAACATCAACCATGTAAAAGTGCAAGTCACCGTCGGCAAAATAAATACGCCCGGAGTTTATGTATATTGGTAGAGTAAGATCCAGTGTTTCGCCCCGGGATGGTAAGGGAATGGCAATGTTTTCCGTAATCTCGACAAGGAGCAGAGAACCAGCGGAGCGAGGATACATGAGATTTCCATCAGCACCAACGAAGACGACAGCGCCGTCGGAGTCTAGCCCTAAGATGTAGGCCCTGATGTTTCCTTGAGAAAAGTTGTTGACGATCTTGAGGGGTAGGCTGGCAGGTTTAGCGGCTCGATGAGTCAAGACGTGCGCTTTGTTTTTTGAGTACGTGCCGTTTAGAATGTTGTCGTCGCCGACCTCGACTGCTTTGACACCTCCAGGACTTACTCTGATAAAGCCCTTGGATGTAAGTTCATATCTTCTAAGGATCGGCGATGACTGATAAGGAGCGGTGAGGGCAACGCCTAGAAAGGCAATCAAAACAATGAACGGACGCATTCCCCTCAGAGAACGACTAAAAGAGTGACAGAAAGGAACAACGAGCGACGAAAAAGAAAGAAGAAATAGATACTGTAAGAAACGAGCAGCTCTGTGGCTGCTATGTTTCAATTCGCTTGTGGTACTGTCCACGTATTATATACGTAGTTCTGAAGATAGCGCTATTTCAAACACAAGGTGAGACGTTCACATGCGACGTCTTGTCCACAAAAATATCCTCAGGGGTTGGCGGCCGAAAACGTTCGAGGGTGACCTGTTAGCTGGAACAGTTAATGATCAATGTCCATCTTCTCAAGACCGCCAGCCTCGTAGAAGAGACCACTCGAGCTCTTCACAAGCATGTCCTCACCCACCTAAGACACAACCATAACCAGAGACTATGAGCAACTCTTCGAGTTTCAAAATCCCCAAACATCTCGTTCTTGTCCTGGGCCATCATCTGTGGCGGTAACAACTGATTGAATATAAAGCAGCTGAAACGCTTGAACTTGATTACGCGTTGGCAGGCATGCACTTACTACGAGGGAAATACCGGAGAATAGGATGCAGTAGGTAGAACTTAAGATGGGTACTACCGGGCGTAAATATTATTTGAACCTTCATACCGAATGTTGATGCGAAAAGAATTTGGAAGGTGTTCGTTGTAGCATCAATATGGGAAGGTCGTCAGCCTAGTTTCAGCTATTGACCAATGAGAAGATAAAGAGAGCAAATTTTAAGCTCGATGTAGATTGAATACGCAGTTCTGAAGCCACTTGAGAGCTTCGCAGTGGGTGAGTTTGAGCGAGCGCTCTCATACCAGGACATGCATATCCCCACGACTATCCTGGGTAGGGTGGGGTGATTTTCGGAAGATTCTCGCTCACATTTGACGGAAGTCAAAGTCTTTTGCGGCTCCATCTTAAACGAGAGAGTGAGCCAGATGGGATTCATCCACCAAGCTCAAAGAGATTGATTCGCCACTGGTTTCTATTCTGAGTTATATCCATGTACGTGCTGATATCGAGTCTCAAAGCAGATCGACCGTGTGATGCCAGGTTCTATCGGATCATAGCCACCTTCTGGATAATTGTGCTCACATGTTGATCGCACTCCGCTCGTGTTGTGACCACGTTCTGGATTTCTATATGTTTGACCATTTGGGGGGGTCCAGCCTTCCTTATCAATCGTACTGCTATCTTCGCGGCTTTGGCCTCGAGATAGAACTTCCTTTCGCCTCCTTGACTGCCGCACAATAGGAACAGCTGGATTTATTTTGGATCTTATCCACACCCAGACCATGGGAGCATTCGAGATGACGAGGGCCAAACATGACTCACGTACGGCCCAGGCTGCTGCCTGATGAGAGCCTGTGTTGGAGTTCTTCAGCTTCATTAGTTAGTCCCCGCAACTCTGCAATTCAAATTTAACAAGATTTTCAAACAAAGCATTGACGAACCATAAGAGGGAGGGTACATCGAAGGATCCCGGCGATGACTACGAGAACCCCGGCAGAAAACAGTAACATGACCAAAGCCTTGTCAACCCTGGTTAATCGAGTGCTCCGGAGAGCTGGAATCGGGAGTGCTAGGAGATAAATGTCTGTCAGAATATTCAAAGTAACGACGAGTAGAGCTAGGGGTTTTGATGTTGTAGGATAACATAGATCTGAAGTGAGGGCATCGTTAGCAGCTGAAACACTCGAGCGGATGGAGAGCTATGTTTCGGGGTAAGCCTAGGTGAGCGAACAACAGAAGGTCTCTCCTCGTAGCCCTGCCTTGGAAACGACAATCCGGCCTCACCTCTAGGATTCGGGTGTATCTGCCAGTACTTGTACAGCGGCCTACATGTTACAAATATGGCGCCGATGATGAGGACAAAAGTGCCAGTTAATAGTAGGTATTCCATGTGAACTCGTGACCGGTGACCGAGTGCGCGGTTCTAGGGGGAAAACACCCAGAATTCAGCATTAATCTCATTGATTCGCATCAAGGATGACATACATATACCCTTGCGTAAAATGCGCATAACGAAGCCTTGATCATCCAAAGGGTGGTGGTGTACATGGTCCATCCTGCTACTTGACTCTTGGATCCGTTGGTTCTTGATACACGTGTTAGACGTCACTCAAGTCTGTTGCTTTCTTTCCTACCTCCAACGATATTCTTCGCTCGTGATTTGTAGTGCAGTTCGTTCTTGGTCTGTCATAGCGTTGTTGGCGAGTCCATGGAAGACAGCCTGAGACATATATGCTAGAACTATCTCTGCTGCATAGGGCAAAATGACCGCTACCATGAGGTAGTCGTCGAGTCTTAGTTGCTTTACGCCACTTAGCCGCGCACGTGCGCACATTCGGGTGCCTACAGCGATAACGCCAATGGAAAAGAGCGTAAATACTTCGGCGGGGAATGAAGGCAACATGGTCATTGTATTCCAAGTGCCTACAGTGGAAGCTCGACCGGTAATAGTACTGTAAAACTTGAACACTAGTCGACGTCTAGACCTTTGGTATGCAAGGAGATAGTCCTAACCATTCGCCAGGTGTACCGGAAATGTAGTCTTCTGGAGCTACAGTTTTATCTTACTGATCTGTGCATTATACCTTTGCCGAAATCAAATTCAAGCCTGATTTTGTCGATTAGGCGACTAAACTGGCCGGAACTCTTTCACGTATGTGTGCTATCTACACCTGCGCACATCTGCTTATAGACCATTGTTGGCCACTTGTGTCCGTGATGTGTGGACCCTCGCTTAGGGCTTAGTGAATTTCCAAAATTTGTAAACATAATTACAAAATCTAGGGGGCTGTCTTGATCTGTTGACAGTATATGAAGACTGAAAAAGGCCTCCACACTCCCATCACACCACAGCAGCTAAACATAGGACCGAGCACCAATGCGGGTGTAACTGTTAACCCCCGTGACAGAGGAGCATATGTACATACATAGTCCTTTGAAGAATACTGATTTACAACTATTATAGGGCCTTAACAGACGGCCTCAAAAACCGTATCCTGACCTTCCACCACCTTCCGTGGTCTTCAAAACTGTGTTTTTTTGAATTGTGGAAGCTATACCCTTGATGGGAAGAAAGCAGATAGATAGTGGTCTTCAAGGACCTCCGATCCCGCGAGGATCACGATGAGGTTGGAAGAAGAGCACAGCCAGCACTGACAGTTTACCATTTCGATCGAACTCTGAATCCGGGACTTTCGGATCGCTAGTCTGAATCTTGGAGGGAAGAGAGATCCTTGGATTTCCAAATACGGGGCACGGTGGCCGATTTAGGCTCATCGACAACATAGTATGCCTCATTAAGGGGGCCTTGAACCTCAGTTCATGGACAACAGGCACATATGACCTTTCTCAAGATCCAATAAAACGGTTTAACTAGTTGAAATCTTTTCAATATTGACTGCTTAACTTTAAGTACTTTCGGCGATCTATCCTTCTTGCAAGCAGCTCTTCGAGATCAAACCGGGATTTTATTCTGGTTTGTACTGTATGTTAAGAATTACAAGAAGCTCTATACACATGCGTCACGTCAGAACCTCAAAAATTGCCTCTACAATAAAGATCTCTGGACCTGCTCCGTGTGGCATCTCGAGATCTCCGTCACAGCACGGATACCACTGCATCGGCTACTATTACTAGCACCGCCCTTGAGCGCAGCATAGCCTAGACAACGAGGACCCTTCCCAAGGTCGACTCCCATGTTCAAGTAGTATTGAGAGTGACCAAGGCACTCGAGGATATCCACAATCATTCAGCCAACTCCTTTCTTTTTCCTGCTTTGGCTTCGTCTTTCTTCTTCATCAGCTATAGTTCAGCTTATTCCACCTCATGCACAAGCCGCAGACAAAGCATACTACTCCGCTTGAGGTAATCATGTAAAGGATGAAGGTGATGGCCTTGGCTGTTGCCTCTATGCCTTGCGATATCACTCTCGGGTCTGAAGACTGCCAGACTGTAGACGACACACCCGAGAGTGCCTCTCGGATGTCTTCTTCATCGTAATGGTCCGATCCCAGGGCTGATGAGAGTAACGAAAATCCTCGATTCTCGTAGATGGCACCTGCGATGACTAAAGACACCGAAATACCACCCATTAAGGCCATGTTGAAGATGGCGACGCCGTCTGTCTTCCGTCCTCGCATATTAATGAGGACATTGGAAATGGCTGTACCGTGTTGGAAATGAAAACCCAGGCCAATGCCGACAAGGGCAGTAAGACCCATCACTGTGGACTCGGAAGCCCTGGGCTCGAGGATGAGCGCAAGAGCCGTACCGGCCGCAAGGGTAACAACACCACCCCCGACATAGATGGTTTTGTACCACCCCAGTCTAGGAAGATAGTATCCGACGCCTAAGAGGGTGACGATGAAGGTGGAGATGAAGGGCAGCATCCGTACTGTCTGTTCCAACGCCCCAAGACCGCGGGTAAAGGCAAAGAAGAGAGGCATATAGTAGAGTGTTATAGCATAGGAGATACCAGCGCATGCTGAAGCGACCCATACGAGAAGAACCTCGCGATGGCCTAGGAAATAAGCCACGAAGCCACGTTGATTGGAAGTAGTGGCGAGATACTCGTGCAGCATCCAGCTAACGAGGCCAATGAAAGTGACGCCAAAGGCCGTCCATGCAGCTATGGTAGCTCCGGAATCCCATTTCCACACAGGCCCTGGGAATGTGGCCGCAATGGCAAACAGAGCTGTCCCGGCCATCGAGGCTGCAATGCCCACCGTATCAGCCTTTGTCACACGCCGGCGCTCAGGGGGACCGGTGAGGGCGTCGTTCCTTGGGAGGCAAATTAGAGCCAAGGCGAAGGCGAGACCCAGGAAAGGCAAGTTTATGTAGAAGGCCCATCGCCATGTCAGGCTCGTGCTCTCCGAGAACGCGCTGCCGATCGGGCCCCCAACAGCAAGGCCAACCGCCCATACTCCGCTTAGGCCTGCACAGAGGATGGGAACCTTGACGCTGTCAGGGAAGAAGATCAAGTACGAGGTAGCACTATGGTAACAGCTGTCGTCAGCATGTAGAAGCGGGAAGCCCAATTGTTTTGTTGTTCTTTTTGGTGGCAAAGGGAGCAACGTCTTACCAGTGTTGACAGATTGATCCGCCGACCCCCATAACGGTCCGACCAGCAATAATAGTAGAAAGAGTCTTTGCAGCACCTGCCGTTGCTGCTCCAGCAGAGAAGATGACTAGGCCAACGGGATAGGCTAGGCATATGTCGATAGAATGAAGGATCTGACGGGCCAGAGGTATGGTAGCAAAGTTGGCCAGCGAGTAGGATAAGCCGATCCAAGGGAGAAGCTCAATATAGCCAAGCTCCTCGTAGAGACGTGGCTGGATATTCGCTACATTGCTGACGTCGAACCCTTCGTCAAAGTCAGTTCCATGTTAGAAGATCGGAGAGGAAAGTGGGGATGCGAGTGTTTGATGCCATTTTGTAGCAGGATATGCTTTGAGAAAAAGAGCCACGTGGATAAGGTACTATAAGTTAAAGATGTTTACAGTCCGTGCCAAGGGAAATGATAGGAGCCTTTACCATTGATGATAGACGTCAGGTATATGGTTACGAAAGTACCCAGCCACTTCCATCGTAGTAGATTCTGTCGTGAAGGAGACGTCTCCTCCGACAGGGCAAGCGAATTTCCAGTTCTTTGGCTCATATCGTGTCGGATTGTATATAGCCTAGATGCGCTTTTCTATAGAGACCTTATCGTTCAGCGGTATGTTCTAGTGACGACAAAGACCCTCTTCATATTCGGAAGTAACGCTGAATGTTCAAACACAGCCTGTTGTGGTGACCTTCTATATCAAGCCACAAACCTGCCCGAGTTCAAGACTGCGGCTTCGAAACCTACGTATGAAAGAAAGCTGGAAAAGGCCGAATCCATTCGAGAAGGAGATTGTGGCGAAAACTGGACTTTGCAAAACCAAAAGAGCGTAAAATATCATTTAGATTAGAACTCAGCGGACGGAAAAGTATTCTAGTTCATCTACAGTACGGCTTGTTTTGCCTGGGACCTCGCCTAGGATGTCCTCCATTTTGCGCTGCAAATCTAGAGGCCATTTATTGCAGCAAATGTGACCCCAAGAGCTAATGGATTGGTTAACGCTAGAGAGTCTACACTGTGCACAAGGTTAGAATTAACCACCAGGCTTCGGAACCTGCTTTCTGATTGGCGTAGTCTGGTGACTGGCATACTTGGGTAGTCTGAAACCAAAGAAAGACTTCGCATGATGAGTCGGCCGGATCACGTTAGACAGAAGTAGTGGTCTTGCCAGATGTGTCCCAAAACAGTTAGGACGTTTGTTCCGAGACTAGCGATACGTGTTTTGCCTGTTTTGTCTGTCTAGTTAGGATGCTGGATGCTGTTTGTAGGTTCTGTTAGCGCACAAAGACTGCATCCTGTAAAATGGCCTTCAGGCAGTGGACGGAAACGGGCACTATTCGGACAGGTTCCTAGAGATACACCCAAGCCGCACTGGAATATAGTTGAACGAAGAGCATTGACCTCCGCCGGCGCATAAACTGACTAACAAGTAGTGAAGAGACCCAACCGCGTCGAAATGGTGTCCTCCCTTTCTTCCTCGACGGCACGTATTCATGTCATTCAGAGTCCATAATATGGTTTGAAAACTCTTAACTTACATTCCAATGACTAATAATTGTCTTGGAATTTAGTAGCCCCCAAGACTTGTACAAGCCTCGGCTTTTTAAAACGATAGCGCCGTCAAAACTACGAGAAGCACCTGACAAATCCCCCCAGCAATCGCCAGTTTCAGAAGGACACATCTGTAGTGATAAGAAGACGGGTTGATTGTCGGATGGAGAACCCAGAACTCCTTTCACGGCTAAGCCGCGCTCAGGCAACCCTAGTAGTCCACCAGTAGAGCCATTTTTGGCGAAACTTCCAGAGCAGCTATTCGAACAACGGATCAATCAGTCTGGTGGCGAATGGTCTTCATCAGTAAGTTAAGTGCCTCTTGGTCTCAATTCATTGCCCTAATAGTACATGTAAGGCTGAGCTATAACTACGATCCGGCCCAGCTATCGTAGGTCCTTCGGCCGGAATATTTAGATATAGTCCTAGGGGCGGGGGAGGGGGATCTTGAGTTGTACTTACTTTTCTCCTCCTTCCTTGTGAAAAACTAGACGTATGTCTCTCAAGCTATCCCTATTGTGGAGTTGCATTATGGTCCGAAATCAGGCTGATTCTTCTTGGCTCCGCGAGTCGATTGAATCCGTACGTAAGACCACCATCCAGCTCCGCTACCAAGGGAACACAATAAACGCTGTTGTTACTTTCGCCTCTTGATAACCAGCAACAAAAGTTACGCGGCAGTGAAAGCTTGGTTCCTAATCAAACCTACGCCGCATTAGAAAACATAAGCACGGACGGAGATGCGGTCATTTAGCACCATGAGGCTATTCGTCTTTCTCGAAACACAAAGCGACCGATCGATAGAAAAAAACGCACCAACCTTGTAGCACCCACCACTCCAGCAGAGCTCTCCAACCTCCGAGAATGGAGTAAGCCCGTAGGAGAAAGTGGTTGTAAATCAAATGCTAGATACAGAAGACCAGCAAAAGTACGAGAATCGACGGCGTAGGGGCGATTTATCGCCAAGGTTGCGTCCCTTTCTAGACCTCAGCGTATCTATCTCGTGTTGCACTTGTGTTTCTACTCGGTGTTCGATTCAATCGTTTTCGCTCACAGTTCCCTCGCTACTCGTTGATAAAAAACTTGAAAGTGCTAACAATCTGAAGATGATCAGGTTCCTTTCACCCCTGTCAAGACAAGATCTATTTATTCTAAGTGTACACAGACGGCTGATTGAGGCCAATAATTTAAGGCGATCTTAGGAGTGTTAGCACGAAGAGTGATCCGTGTGGAGTAGAACGCAATCATGTAACATTTCTTGAACAGCTGTGAAACTGAAATCAGGACGTAAGCTCGAGCCGAATATATTTTTTGCTCAACTTCGCCTAGAAGCCTAACGTACCATGGTGTTTCTTCCCGGTCCTGTCGCTCTGTCGGGCTCGTTCTGGGGTCAGTGTTGCCTTCGGGCGCTTCTACTTAAGGCTGATAGTCTGTAAACATGAGATCCATGCAACGCAGATTCAGTCGTGCAGCCTCCGTGAGTTCGTCTCGAAAAGTTTGCGAGACAGATGCTGTCCTACTAATTAGCCGATCTGGGGTACACAACGTACACAAGATGATGTGCTTACCAACAACAGCGCATGGCTTCATCAACACGTCAAGGTCGTTCTCGTCTACAACAGCCTTTGCCTCCTCTACTATCGTGAGTGGCAATGATGATAGATCCATTATCTCCCAATATATGTTCCCCCTTTTACTTCTCTTCAGCTGCTCTTCAATGACAGCAATGTCCGCCCGGTTCTGGCTACTGACGCTTGTTACTCCATACACCGTCAACTGGATCACAGATCGATGGTTTGTGTCACAGAGCTTGCAGAATGTGTCTCTTCCTTGCGCGTCCTCTTCCAAGACTTTGTTCAAATAGTGCGAAACCGCCCTGAAAACCTCTGGCCACCGTCAACTTATGGAAGTCAAAGGCCAAACCGGCTACTTACCCCAGTCGTCAACGCTCCAAAGCAGATGTATTTTTCTGTATGCCCTTAGCCCGAGAGAGTGACTTCCCAATTGATGAGCATGATGTGCGTGGGTCAACCATTGCAAATAAGGTAGTAGGGACACAATGCCAAACCCCGTGGCGACCAAAAAGACACGGTCGTATCGATCAATACGAAGCTTCGATCCATGAGGCCCTATGAGTATTATGCGCTTTTGCGAGTCTCCGTTCTCAAGTTTCTTGCAGAGGCTACGGCTGAATCCTTTATTTATCTTGGCAAATACAACAAGCGTATCAGTGTCATCCGGAGACCAAGATGCAACGGTGAATGCGTGAGTCTGTAGTGTCGATACAAGGCTGGACGGAATCCAGAGACTGACGTACTGTCCTGGCTCAATCCTGGACTTTCTCCGAAGCCGAATAAGGATCTGTATCACTGAAGTGGTGCTCCAAGATAGGTCCGCAGAGTGAAATTTACAGCGACTCTTGTAGAGTGTAATAAGAATCTGGATCAACAATATGCCAGAAAAGACGGCTATGACGAGATATAGATAAAGGCGAGAGAAAGATTCTTTGGCAGGTAAGTGTCGCCATATTGAGTAGCCTAGTAGTAAGGCTAACATGCGATGTACGAAGAGTAGAAGCTGACGAGGAAATATCTTTGAAAAGAAGGAGATGGGCAACGACAAAAGCCAGATACCGCCTAAGGCCTATCAAAAGGTTAGAACTCTTCCACCAACATGGAACAGGGTAGCAAGCGCATTACAAGAATTGCCAGCAGATTATTGGTCTGATGTAACGAAAAGCCTTCTTTAGCCGTCGCTGCTCCGATAGCGTGAAAGCTAGCCAGTATACAAACCATAAACCCCGCGCTAGCATGAAGTTGGCGGTAGATTCGAAGACGAAGATGCAGGATTCCCGCAGCAAAGCCAAAACAGAGGCCAGCATAAAGTAGAAGCATATTAATTATAGCAAGAGAGCCTGCTCTAGAGTACGCATGCGACCAGTTCCGTACCCCAATGAAAACACAAGATAGGTTCGCTGCAAGGTAGGACAGGGAGAGCATCGCTCGGAAACGACTGCAGCTGTCCACGCTGCTCTTACTACGAAGGAAGCTTCGATAGAGTAGGTGCTTTGTGGCCCAGTTTGATATGTTCCTCGTCAATCGAATGAATGGTTGGATTTCCCAAATCATTGTGAAGATTGGCGGAGACAACAGCCGAAACAGCCGAAAAAGGAACGAACGTAGAGCCATTGTGAAGAGCAAACCACATAACCCTATTGCATACCCTAGGGTAGCATCGAGCTGTACCTTTGTTGTGGTTACCATTGATTTTGCCTTCGGATTAGCCTAAAGGGGGTAGGCTAGGCTCTAAATACCCCTTCGATGGACCATATCTATCTCTTTTCTCCCCACAATACGGTCCATTTCGGCAAATCCAGGTCAAGTCATACTGCCGCCGACCTGTTTAGCGTTACGGGTGATGAGTATCAGATATGCAAACAGTGATCAATATCAGGCTGTGTTGGTCCCGTCGCTAACGGAACGTCAGGGTTCAAACATTGATGCATCTGAAGGAAAGCCGGGACTGGACGGGGCTATGGGCCAAAGCGGCTTGTTGCGTTGTTCCCACAGGATACCCCAAGCGTGCCCACAGCGAACGACATGAGCGATTGCACGGTGTTAGCGACGGCAGACTTGCGACTTTCTCCTTCTTTGGGACAAGCTAAGAACCTCCTGACGGGATTCAATGAAGTTGTTCCGGACACAAACACACGCTCGCTGTATGAAAGACTGGAGAGGCGGAAAATTGGCAGGCTCTCCCATGCTCGCATATGTATTTGTGTCAGGTTTGAGAACGGTACGATTCGATTTTTGCGCGCGTATGTGGATCAGGGGGCAGAGGCGACGAAAAATTTCCAGTCTCAAGTGTACGAAAGGGGACGCGAAACAGAAAGAAAGACACGTACTATATCGAACTCGGGGCAGATGCAAAGGTGGTATCGATTGGTCCGGAATGGGGTTTTACGCAAACAACCCGAAGCAAATTGCTAACCGATAGGCCAGGCGTTTCAAGGGCGGTATTCGACTGCCCTAGCGATTCACAGAATGAGCATGGATACATGTACTATACAGTACAAGAGATTGCCTTGACTCGATCCCTTAGGCAGGAAATCAGAGCGCTTATTTGATCTTTGGCTGTCCGTGCGTCCGTGCAACATCAGCTGAGCCATGGAGGTAGGAAATATTGACACGCACCATGTAGCAAAAAGAGCCCGCTGAATTCCGCTGTAAGCCTGCGACACTCGGTCGGGCATGGTATGGGGCGCTTTACGGGAACTCAAGAGAACTGCGCCGGTCTCTCGTCAGGTCTCCAGTAGCGAGTTCTTTTCGGCGACGAGAGGCATCGAAGTATTCCTGTGTTCAGACTACATTCTGCCGGGATCTTTTCGTTCCGCCCGGCAATAACTACCTGGTACCAGGCTGAGGCACCCTCAGCAAAGGTGATGGGTATTGGGGAAGGGCCGCTAATGGCTGCTAGCTGAAACAAGTGGCGCTGTCGAGGGTGGGCGCCAAGGCAAGAAGCGGCGAACCGCGGGGAGCTTCCCCGTCAGTACTCTGTACTCGGCAAAATCTTGGTCAACTGCTTCTGCTGTCTAGCTTTCAAGCCGTCTCGTCGCATCGAGTGACGTTTGAGCAGCTTCGACGAAAGATCACTCTTCTTCGGCAGACGACACACGTCATGTTGGAAATTCGCATCCTTGCCCAGAGCTCGTCGAGTGCGCGCGATTGCCAAGCCTTGTACATTGTGTGAAGCACGCGTCAAATGGCCGTCTACCATTGGTGCAAGATTCAAGCACGAGCGTGCTCATTAGATTGGGCAGGCTAGGAATGCTGAATACGCGCGAATATGGAATATGATGGTGTGGATGCATCAGCAGTTATTACGCCTGTCACGTTGTGTGTTTTAGGTAGTGGGGCGTCGGATCGTTATAGGACTAACACTCCAGCTGGACACCGGTATAAGAATGTGTCTTGATGAACGAAAGCTCTTATAGGACGGGCTGTTGGAAATCCGAGGATCCCCCTTTCATTCAGGATTCAGACCATCAGTATGAAAGTCCTAGATTTAGAGTTCAAAGTCCTAGATGGATTCATTCAGAGATATAAACCTGAGATGAACTCTTACATCAATAATAACAACCAAGTTCATTAAAAAATATCTTCACCCAGCATACCTGCGCAATACTTACAACACGGGCGCGAGGAGAAAAGATGCTGGATTAGTGATATCGCCCCGTTAAAACAAACTTGTATTTTGTGGGTTCCCGGATATATCAATACCTGGTGGTGGGGAAATCGCCTCAGAAGAGAAAAGGAAAAGAACGAGCTTGAGAGGACTAAATAAATTAACCCTCAAATGTGAAAATTGACTTCAATTGTATTGGGCATCAACTTCGCACGCGTATCCAACATCCCCTCACTGCTACCCTGACAAGGTATAAAGCTCTCAGGGGGGAACACGTCCTGCAGCCAGCACATTGCCGCTGCCAGATACCCTTCACCTGCTGCTAGTGCTCTGGCATCAACATGTCTAAGGGATGACGGCCCCCAAGGACGCCTCCTAACGAGCTGCCGCAATGTGATGGGCCAAAGCTAGGCTTGTTCCAGCACCACCAATCACGTATTGAATGGCTTGAGAGCCTCAATGAGGATAACGAGGATGACGAGAAGGAGGATTCGCCTACAGAGGGCTACGTATTTATTTCGCGCAAAGATTCTTGACCGAGAATACGGAATCAAAGTTGTGAGAAGCAGGCAGTCATTGGGTATAGTTAAGCGCTAATGGGTGTTTTGCTCAAGTTTAAATTTCACGACCCCAGGCACGACGACTGCTTTCTAGATTAGCTTTTCGTGCTGCAGACAGAGACGTCAGCAGCCACAACAAAGAACACAGTTTTCACACAACAACCGCATCTCAACAGACCCAATGCTGCATGACACAAAACC